>JAOTRH010261820.1:0-75909 GCA_034768845.1 Heliamphora exappendiculata | reverse complement strand
TTAAATACTTACCATTTCTCCCCACGTTAAGATTTTCGATACCCGCTAATTAAATTTAATTACTAACAATTTAATTTGATCGGCATTTTCATATTTTTTAAGTCTTTTCGCTTAACTTATTTGACCGTTGGATAATTAAATCCACCTGCAGGGTTTAGCCCGGTCAAAACTCATAAGCATCCTTAAGGGGGTATTGTCAATCCTGATCTTTCGGAACGTGAATTTCGTCAATAATTAATATTTGCCATATAAATAATACCACTATCTAACTCACCGAAAATATAGACACATTTAAGATTGCACCCTCTAATGAATCAAAACAACAAATATTAAATATGCAAATCCATAATTATTTCTGGATTAAGAGAATAAGTATTATTTATAATAACCTTGGGATGTGAATTAATTTATATAGCCAGTAGTCAGTACTAAATTAATTACCCCACATGTCCCGTTCAATACACACAAAGTGTAATGGCACAGAGAGTTGTAACAATATACGACGCTATTATCTGTTCCCCGTAATCAAGACAAGCCTACTAAAACTCAGTGCCACAGTCGTACCGATGGAATGTCTATTTTCATCTAAACTGTGAACATAAAACTTATATTCTACAAAAATCTAAAATCTGGTCTTCTGTGTGTAAGTCGTACTCTATACACCAGATTAAATACTATACAGAATATTAGAAATCTATGCATATCAAAGAAATGATACTCATACATTGCTCATAAAGATTCTGATAAAATAAAAAACTAATTTTATTAAACATAAAATTAAATAATGAAACACGTAGTTTTCAGTATACCAACTTTAACAGGTAGAGGCAGCAGCGAGGGTGGAGAACACTATGATTGAGATCCAAGCTTCTAGGGAGGCCAGGGTATCGTAGGGTGGAGTAGAGGCACAGACAGCAGGGCATTCCAACAAGAGGCTGAGCTCCTCTGGTCCTAGTTTTCATCCATCTGGATCACATCACTTCTCTGCACCATCACCATCAGTGGCTTCATCATTGAGGCCAGAGCAGAGAGAGGTCAGATGTTTTCGATGCGAACAACCGGGGCATCGTGTACCAGATTACCCACAGCCGAGGCAGTCTCGGGACCCACAGTTGAGGCAGGCTCATAGCTCCATGCATGACTAGTCACAGGGGACGGAGTTGCCAATTTGTTACAGATGTGGCCAGACTGGACACATCCATAGGACTTACCCCCAGAGGGAGGATGCGCCGAGCATGGCTGGTATGCCAGAGGGTTCGTATGTACGGGACCGACAACAGCATCCTACAGTTCAGACTTCCTGAGCGACGACAGGTGGTGTAAGACCCGAAACCTTGTTCTTTTATGTTGTTTATATATTTGACGTGTTTGATTCAGTATATGAATAGCATCGATGCATGGTTTATACTTTATAGTGTAGAACAGCATGTATAAATGTGTTACACGCTTTCCAGGGTTAGATAGAGGCTCGTTTGGTTGGTGTTTAGCTTATTTTGGACCAAAAACCATGTTTTTCTTCACAAAACCGAGACCCAAAATTCCAATAGCTTTTCTTGGAGGTTCGGTCGACTAGGGGGTTTAGCTCGGTCGATCGAACTGGTTTTTCTGGGTTCGATAGACTTAACCCTATGGTTTGGTCGACTGAACAGTGCATTTTTTCGTTTTCTATAAATGGACCAGTGGCGTGATTTTCGATACAAAAACATTTCTTTAGCAGTAAAAAACCATTTTCTCCTCCTTTTCTCTAGATTTGTGGGCCCGGGGCTTGGGTTTTTGTTGATTCTTTTGTGGATCCTTGCTATCGGGGCCGAGGGTTTCGTATATATTCGGTCAAATTCTCGTTCTGACGCCGTTCAGTTTTGAGACATCGAGCTTTTAGCTCTCCGAGATAGGATTCTAGACTCTACTACTGTATTAGGGTGATATATGTAATTGTGTATGCTTTCACCAGATAGAAATGCATAAAACGTGATTTTTATGTGTAAATTTTGGTTTTTGGGTAAAAGTAGATTTTTACGCATTTTCTCGATTTTTATACATAATCTGGGTGTGTTGGCATCCGTGGTTTTCAAAAGGAGGTTTGAAAAATGTGATTTGTGAAATCGGGTGAAAAACGTGATTTTGGAGGTTTGGAGCTAACCCGCGGGGTTGAGCTTATCTTTTTAAAAACGTTTTCTAAAAAATAGTTTTAGATCTCGACGTTGATGGATGGGATCTCTTATACATGCGTGTATAAGATATTTTATCGATTTTCGTAGTTAAGTTACGGTGGATTTTTAAATCTTATCCTTAGATGTACCGTGACAGTGAATTTGGTTGAGTTGGGCTTCCATTGCTCCTCGGTATAAGTCCAAAAACGTGCGCAGCGTAGGTGATCTATACCTTCGGGTTAGTCCCTGTAAATTGAGTGTATTGGGTGGTTTGTACCCTTGGGCTCAGGTCTCGAAAATTGAGTGGTTGTGTGGGTGCTCTAGACCCTCGGGCGTGACCAGTAAATTGAGTACGTTGTTGTGACTCCGTATAGAGCTCGTCATTACCAAGGCTGTGGGTTCAGGGAAATGGATGAGAGTTTATAGTTGTTACCTTTGTCAATGGGGCAGAGTCAGTATATAGGATTTCATTTACATCTTTTCTCCTTCGTTGTGTATGGCCCGAGTTGAGCTGACTGTTTATTTACAGCTATCTCCTTAACTGTGGAATGATATCTGTTAGGATGATATGCATAGTTTGAAGGATGGAAAACATGGGTTTTATGAGATAAAAACTATTTTTTAGGCCCGTGGAGGCTTGATGGAAAACTATTGATTTTTGATGAAAAAACCTTTTTGGCTCTCGTGGTTGAGCCCATGTGTGTGAGATTACAAAGCCTGCTTTACAATTTTACTGTCTATGTTCTATTGGGCTTCGGCTCACGGTGTGAGATTTTTAAAAGAATATTTTCAGGTGATCATGACGAGTTAATCTAGTTGCAGAGGTGATGGAAGACTTGCTATAGTTTTCTTTATTTTTGTACATATACTTTTACATGTAATGCCTGTGATGGCTGGTTTTGTATGCTTTGAAGCGATACTATTATTCGTGTATGAGATTGCATAATTTACAGTTTCATAAGAGTTGAACTGTGAGAATTTTATTCAAATGTTGTACATTTTGATTATCAATTGTAAAACCTATTTTCATAAATGGGTGTTTTGGTTGGCTTTTGCGTGACCCGGATGTCGGGGCGTGACAACTTGGTATCAGTGCTCTGGGATCGAATACATATGAGCCATGAAAAAGAGGGTATATCATCTTGTGAGGATGTATGTGTGCTTGAATGCACGTGTTCAAGAGTTTTTTTACATAAGCATGATAGCCTGTTCAGCATGATGATTGTGTATATGTGGGTATGGAGGTTGGACCTTAGGATTGATTAGTCTTGCCTTCGGGTGTTTGGATTAACATACTTGAGAGCCATGTTAGAGACGCGTTTCGCGGACGTGATCTCTACCAAGAAATCTGAGTAGGTTTTTCAGAGTGACAAGTCTTTCTTGTTGGTTCTCCTCGGTATGTGAGATGTGATGACATGATACTACGTGGCTATGTGTTAGCATGCTTATCTGTCTTTTACGTTAGCAATAACATGTTGTATGGATTCTGATCCTGTTATGTTGCTTTCGTATAGAGTTATGTTCACGCGGGGAGGACGAGACCGAGGTCGAGGCCGTGGTCGTGGTTCTGGACGAAGGGACATTCCAGTCCCAGATGTTGGGGATGCTAATGCACCCAAAGGACCTGTTGCTAAGGGAGATCTGTTGCATGAGATGGTCGGCTCCATCCGGCAACTGGCTGAGGCCTCTACGGGAGAGAGACCATACCTGAGTCGAGGGCGACGGTTGCAATGCGTGAGTTTCACCGTCTTAACCCTCCTATCTTTTCTGGGGATCCCAATCCCACAGTTGCCACTGAGTGGTTGGAGCTAATTACCAGGATCCTTGACTCACTTTAGATCGAGGAGGATGATTTGAGGGTTATCTGTGCCACCTTTCAACTGAGAGGGAGTGCTCACATGTGGTGGAAGTTCATGAAGACCACAGTGGCAGGCACTTGGGATGCATCCACGAAGGTATTTCTAGAGAAATACTTTCCAGCGACTCTTAGGGATCGCTACAGAGAGGACTTCCTGTTTCTAACGCAGGGGACGATGACAGCGCTTGAGTACGAGGCTGAGTTTACTAGCCTATCGAGATTTGCACAGGAGATTATGCTTACTGATGAGTTTCGTGTGAAACGATTCGAGAGGGGTTTGAGGCCCATTATCCGAGACAGAGTGTCCGCACTCAGGTTACACGTTTTTACAGAGTTAGTGGAGACCGCCATGAAGGTGGAGGATACTCTGAATGAGACACGCCGAGACAGAGACAGTCGGGGACAGCAAGGTGGGGGACGCGCTGGGAGAACAAACGTCGACGGACATCTGGTTCAAGTTCGCATCTAGTGGGGTCTTATCCGCCCCAGTCTTCTGCATCCACCCTCCCGTAGCTTCAACGGAAAGGTCAGATTAGAGAGGACCTCTTTGTTACAGATGCCAGTGGCCAAGGCATCATGCAGTGGAGTGTAAGAGTGCAGCGCCTGTTCAAGGCCAGTCACAGTCGTAGGCACATGGGAGGGGGCCAGTGATATGTTTCAAGTGCGGCCAGTCTGGGCACATCAGGAGGGATTGCCCCAAAGGAGGGAGCATTTAGAGCGTAACAGGAGTATCAGCTGTTCATTTAGGCTATGGGAGACAGATGTATTCACAGCCTAGAGCTTAGACGTTCCATTTTGCAGAGGGAGGAGCTTTGGTACAGTCGGGCAGGCAGTCGGCAATGCAGGGCCTTAGTGGACCGGCCAGAGCTTACGTTCTTGCAGAGCCCAGTTCTTCTAGAGCACCGGTTGGTCCTGATGCTGTAGCTACCACCTCCGTGATCAGAGGTACTCTTCTAGTCTTCAGATCATGGGCCAGTGTTCTTATTGACACTAGAGCATCACATTCGTTCATATCTGCTTCTTTTGCATCTTCTTTGGGGTTGCGAATGGACTGGTTGGGTAGTACCTTGTGTGTAGAGACCCTAGTGAGTCGGAGTGTGAAGTTGAGCCTTGTCTGTAGATCCTGCGTGTTGAAGGTCGCCGGTCGTTGCTTAGAGTTTGATCTTGTTATTCTAGGCATAACTGCATTTGATGTCATCCTAGGGATGGACTGGTTGACCCCCTATCATGCCTTCATCGATTGCGATCGACGGAGGGTAACAATTTGTACACCGACGGAAGATTGCTTTTGTTTTGTGGGAGACCGGGAGGAGGGTTTGAGGTATTTACCCAGTACTTTGCGGAACCAGGGCAACCCGAGTTTCCTTTTCTCAGCTCTTATATTGGATGAGGAGGTTGGGGTTCGAGGAGAGTTACCGCTGGTGGTGTGCGACTATCCTGATGTCTTTCCTGTTGATCTGTTTGAGTTACCACTGAGCCGGGAGGTAGAGTTCTCTATTGATTTAGTTCCCGGAGCTGCTCCCATTTCTATACTGTCTTATCGGTTTGCACCTGCTGAGCTGCGTGAGCTTAAGGTGCAGCTTCAAGAGCTACAGGAGAGGGGGTTTATACGCCCGAGTACTTCACCGTGGGGAGCGCCTGCTCTTTTTGCAAAGAAAAAGGATGGATCCTTGCGTCTTTATATCGATTACAAGAAGCTGAACCAATTGACCGTGAAGAATAGGTATCCGATGCCGAGGATAGACGACTTATTTGATCAGCTGAGGGGTTCGAGCTGCTTCTCAAAGATAGACCTGAGATTAGGATATCACCAATTGAGGATTAGGGATGAGGACATAGCGAAGACCGCTTTTAGGAATTGCTATGGTCACTACGAGTTTCTGGTTATGCCGTTCGGTCTGACGAACACGCCTGCTACGTTCATGAGTCTGATGAACCGGATCTTCCATCCTTACTTGGATAGTTTTGTAGTGGTGTTTGTGGATGATATTCTGATATATTCACCCACTAGAGAGGCACACGAAGATCACCTACGGATTGTGCTACAAACTTTGAAAGAGCACCGCTTGTACGCGAAGTACGAGAAGTGCGAATTTTGGATGTTCGAGGTGATATTTTTGGGGCACGTGGTGTCGATAGATGGGGTATCAATGGATTCGTCAAAGACTGATGCTGTGACCAGTTGGAAGCGACCAAAGAGTGTCTTTGATATTTGTAGTTTCCTGGGTTTGGCAGGTTACTACAGACGGTTCGTGAAGGATTTTACGAGACTTGCTACGCCGATGACGCGTCTAACTCAGAAGGGAGTGGTGTTTGCTTGGAGTGAGCTATGTGAGTTAGCTTTCCAGGACCTGAAGGCGAGGTTGGCTAGTCCGCCAGTGTTGATCATTCCAGAACGAGGCTTGGATTATACTGTGTACTGTGATGCTTCACACGACGGTCTCAGATGTGTTCTGATGCAGAAAGGCAAGGTTGTAGCCTACGGTTCCCGACAGTTGATGATACACGAGCGAAACTACCCCACACACGACTTAGAGTTTGCAGCTGTGGTCTTCACCTTGAAGACATGGTGTCACTATCTGTATGGTGAGCATGCCGAGGTTTTCTCCGATCACAAGAGCTTAAAGTACTTATTTTTGCAGAAGGACCTGAACTTGCGCCAACGGCGGTGGTGGAGATGTTAGAGGATTATGATTTTGATTTGCAGTACCATCCAGGGAAGGCCAATGTGGTGGCAGACGCGCTCAGTAGGAGATCTCACGGATCGTTAGCTACTGTGGCTATACGTGAATGAGACATGTTTGCAGATGTTGGGGAGTTTGATTTATGCCTCAAGGAGATTGAGACAGGTGCTACATTATTTTCTGTAGTTACTCAACCACCGTTGATAGTATGTGTACTAGAGGTCCAGCAGACGGATCAGGAGGCTCAGATGATACGAGACTGCGTTGCTAGTGGCGAGGATACAGCATGATGGATTGTGGGTTCTGATCAGAGTCTGAGGTTGGCAGGAAGGTTATTTGTGCCAGAGTCATGTCGAGCTAATCTATTACGTGAGTGTCATCACTCTCATCTTGCCGTGCATCCTAGAGGCACGAAGATGTACCATAACTTATGCCGTTAGTTCTATTGGACAGGGATGAAGAGAGATGTGATCCAATTTGTTTTCAGATGCCCCACCTGTCAGCAGGTAAAGGCGAAACACCAGATACCGGCAAGATTTCTACAGTCATTGCCTATATCGAAGTGGAAGTGGAAGCATGTCACGATGGACTTTGTGTCAGGACTTCCTCGGTCACCTAGGGAACACGACGCCGTATGGGTTGTGGTTGATAGGTTGACGAAGTCTGCACACTTTCTTCCTATCCGAGTGAAGGATTTAGTGGAGAGATTGAGTCAGTTGTATATCAGAGAGATAGTTAGGTTGCATTGAGTGCTGATATCCATTGTTTCTTACAGAGACCCACGTTTCACATCGTGCTTTTGGCAGAGTCTTCAGAAGGCTTTGGGGATGAACTTGACATTCAGTACTGCTTTTTACCCCTAAACGGATGACCAGTCAGAGAGGCCTATACAGATCTAGAGGACTATACAGATCTGGAGGACATGCTGAGGGCCAGTGTCCTTGACTTTAGAGGTTCGTGGGAGGATCATCTACCGTTGACAGAGTTTGCATACAATAATAGCTATCTGTCTAGTATTGGGATGGTACCGTATGAGGCTTTGTATGGTAGACCGTGCAGATCACCCATATGTTAGACAGATGTGGGAGAGACCACAGTCTTGGGGCCAAACATGGTACGGGAGACGACAAAGAGCGTTGTTGTGATATGCCAGCGCCTATTGACAGCATAGAGTCGTCAGAAGAGTTATGCAGATCGGAGGAGGCGACCTTCGGAGTTTGTAGTGGGGGATCATGTATTCTTGAAGGTCTCGCCACGTAGAGGTTTGATGAGGTTTGGACGTAGCGGGAAGCTATCACCGCGCTTTATTGGACCATTTGAGATCCTTGACAGGGTTAGTGAGGTTGCTTACCATTTGGCATTACCACCTCAGTTAGCATCTGTGCATAACGTGTTCCACATTTCTATGCTTCTGAGGTACGAGCCTGATCCTTCACATGTGCTAGATTGGGTTGAGCTACGGATTGATGAGGATGCCACTTATGAGGAGCGTCTAGTGAAGATTCTTGACACAAGGGAGCAGGTGTTGCAAGGCAGAATAATTGCTTATGTCAAGGTCCTATGGCATCATCACGGGGTTGAGAAAGCGACGTGGGAGCTTAAGTCTGGGATGCGCGTTAGATATCCAGACCTGCTTACCTCGTGACCTTGTTGTGAATTTCGGGGGCAAAATTCCTTAAGGGGTAGAGAGTTGTGAGACCCAAAACCTTGTTCTTTTATGTTGTTTATATATTTGACGTGTTTAATTCAGTAAATGAATAGCATCGATGCATGATTTATGCTTTACGGTGTAGAACAGCATGCATAAATGTATTACATGCTTTCTGGGGTTCGGTAGAGGCTTGTTTTGTTGGTGTTTAGCTTGTTTTGGACCAAAAACCATTTTTTCTTCACAAAATCGAGACCCAAAATTCCAGTAGCTTTTCTCGGAGGTTCGGTCGACTGGGGGGTCTAGTTCGGTCGACCGAACTTGTTTTTCTGGGTTAAGTCGACGGAACCCTATGGTTCGGTCGATTGAACAGTGCATTTTTCTGTTTTCTATAAATGGACCAGTGGCGTGATTTTTGCTACAAAAACATTTCTTCAGCCCTAAGAAACCCTTTTCTCTTCATTCTCTCTAGATTTGTGGGCATAGGGCTTGGGTTTTTGTTGATTTCTTTGTGGATCCTTGCTATCGGGGCCGAGGCTTCGTATATATCCGGTCGAATTCTCGTTCTGACGCCGTTCAGTTTTGAGACGTCGAGCTTTTAGCTCTCTGAGGTAGGATTCTAGACTCTACTATTGTATTAGGATGATATATGTAATTGTGTATGTTTTCACCGGCTAAAAATGCATAAAACGTGATTTTCATGTGTAAATCCTGATTTTTTGGTAAAAGTAGATTTTTACACCTTTTGTCGATTTTTATACATGATCTGGCTGTATTGACATCCGTGGTTTTCAAAAGGAGGTTTAAAAATGGTGATTTGTGAAATCGGGTGAAAAACGTGATTTTAGAGGTTTGGAGCTAACCCGCGGGGTTGAGCCTATCCTTTTAAAAATGTTTTCTAGGAAATAGTTTTAGATCTCCACATTGATGGATGGATCTCTTATACATGCGTGTATAAGATATTTTACTAGTTTTTGTAGTTAAGCTACAGTGGATTTTTAAATGTTATCCCTAGATGTACCGTGACAGTGGGTTTGGTTGAGTTGGGCTTCCATTGCTCCTCGGTGTAAGTCCAAAAATGTGCGCAGTGTAGGTGCTCTATACCTTTGGGTTAGTCCCCGTAAATTGAGTGCCTTAGGTGCTCTGTACCCTCTGGCTCATGTCCCGTAAATTGAGTGGTTGTGTTGGTGATATGGACCCTCGGGCGTGACCCGTAAATTGAGTACGTTGTTGTGACTCTGTATAGAGCTCGTCATATTCAAACATGTGGGTTCAGGGTAATGGATGAGAGTCTATAGTTGTTACCTTTGTCTGTAAGGCAGAGTCGGTACATAGAATTTCATTTACATCTTTTCTCCTCGGTTGCGTATGACTCAAGTTGAACTTACTGTTTGTTTACAGCTTTCTCCTTAACTGTGGCATGATATCTGTTAGAATGATATGCATAGTTTGAAAGATGAAAAATGTGGATTTTATGAGATAAAAACCGTTTTTGAGGCCCGTGGAGGCTTGATGGAAAACTGTTGGTTTTTTATGGAAAAACTTTTTTGGCTCCCGTGGTTGGGCTCATGTATGTGAGATTACATAGCCTCCTTTATAGTTTTACTGTCTATGTTCTATTGGGCTTCGGCTCACGGTGTGAGATTTTCTGAAAAATATTTTCAGGTGATCATGACGAGTTGACCTAGTTGCAGAGGTGATGGAAGACTTGCCGTAGTTTTTCTTATTTTTGTACATATACTTTTACATGTAATACCTGTGATGGCTGGTTTTGTACGCCTTGAGGTGATACAATTATTCATGTATAAGATTGCATGATTTGTAGTTTTATAAGAGTTGAACGGTGGGAATTTTATTCAAATGTTGTACATTTTGATTATCAACTGTAAAATCTATTTTCATAAATGGGAGTTTTGGTGGGCTTTCACGTGACCCGTATGTCGGGGCGTGATAGGTGGGGGTACATCAGTTCAGTCGGTGCGACAATCGATAGCGCCGAGTTATGGCGGACAAGGTAGATTGGGGTTGTCCTGAGTGTATTCTCTTGCAGCTCGCGGTTCATCTAGAGCACCGGTTGTGCCGGAGGATGCTGATATGCCTTCAACGAGCAGAGGTACTTTCTGAATAGGCAGGCTTTGGACCAGTTTTCTTGTTGCATCTGCTTGCGATTGGTTATGGATCCCGTGGTTAGTGTGCTGTGTTGAGGTGGTGGTTGGTGACGATATAAGGTTGGGATGGGTTGTAGATCCCGAGTCTTTGAGATAGTTGGCCATTGTCTAGGATGCCTGACCTTGTTTGACTATATCTTAGGAATGGTTTAGCTGACCATCTCGTGTGCCTGTGTCAGTTTTGATCGACGGTTTGTGAGACCCTAACCTATTTTTTTTCAACATTTTTGGATGCGCTTTACGTGTTTCCATTTGAGCATATTTTTACTGCTTTTTATGCATGATCGGGCTTAGATATGCATGCGGGGTAGGTTCCTGGGGCCGTGGGCTGCTGTGGCACGAATCTCAAAAATTTTCAAAAAAAGATATTTTAGAGACCTATAAATATCTGGAGTTAGATATTTTCTTAAAGATATTTTCTAAAACTTAACTCCTAAGTTTTTTATTTTTCTCTCTGCTTTCTCTCTAAGTTCTCGAGGGCTCAGGGCTCGATTTTCAACGATCCAACAGCGGATCCTTGGTATTGGCATTGTGGGCTACGCAACCATCTGGTCAGAACTTGATTCCAATGAAGCTCAATTTTGCATGTGGTTCGAGGCATCGAGTTTTTAACTCACCAAGATAGGATTCTAGACCTGTATATTGTAAAAGGGTGTTATGGATAATCAGGTGTCTTTTTACCATTTAGATTGCTGTAGATCTGAGTTTATGTTCAGTTGGATTTTTGAGTTTAAAACCTTGTTTTTGGCAATTTTTGTGGATGAAATCGGGTGTTGAGAGTTTCTTTTGAGGTCTTAATATTAGGCCTAGGCTTGTGTTTGTTTGAGGGTGTTAAAAAGAGAGTTTCGAGGCTTCAATTTGAGATTTAGAGGGCTGACCCATAGCTGGAAAAATGATTTCTGGGCTGGTTCAGTCGACTGACCTATGAGTTCAGAGGACTGGATCATGTGTTCTTGGGTTCAGTCGACTGAACTCATAGGTTCAGTCAAATGGATTGGTGTTCTTGAGGTTCAGTCGACTGGACCTCAAGGGTCAATTGACTGGACAGTGCTTTTGGGATTTTTGGCGATTTCCAGTGGGTTTTTCAGTCGACTAGAGGTTGGGTCTAGTCGACTGAATTCTGGGCTGGTTGTCGATGGTTTGGTGGTTTGGTGGTTGGGTTTTGATTTTCGATTGGCATCCTACGGTATTCAATTGATTGAAATCATAGAGAGGGGAGTTAGTTGTACCTCGGTTCGGTTGGTCGTGTGGTGGCCTCGGTGTTTTTGTGACACTGTCCTCGGGTGTGACGTGCATGGTTGGTTCAGGGTTTGTGGCACGGTTGCGTGAGTGCTGGTTATGTGCACGACGTGTGGGTTTGTGGTTTGGTTTAAGGTGGGGTTCTGGTGAGAATCGATCTGTGAGAGGTTTCAGGTGTTGGCCTCAGGTTAGGTGTTGGTTGTCCCTGTGTGTGGACAGGTCTCGGTTTGCGGACAGGTCATTTGTGTATTGATTGATGGGTATGTGGCTTGTGATGCCTAGTCAGGTTATATAGCTAAGTGCATTTATAACTGTTTATTTATGTAAGTGGATTACATGGCATGATATCTTATGCGTATCTTGGTTGCATGCTGTAGAACTCAGAATTTTGTTAGGCATGGATGTGATGGATTTGTGCGGGAACATGCATGTAGTGTGTGTGGTATTTAATATGCATCTAAATCCTAATAAGGTTATGCATAGGAATGTTCGGTGTTATCTCGTAATTTCAGTTTTATCCTGTAATATGCGGTGTTAGCCCGTGGTATGCGGTCTTATCCCGTGGCATGCGGTTTTATCTCGTGGTATAACCCGTGGTTGGCGGTTCCATCCCGTGGCTTACGGTAAAGTATGCAATTTTATCTCGTGGTTTGGTTTACGGTCTTATCCCGTAGTGTGTGGTCTTATCCCGTGATGTACTGTTTTACCCCGTGATTTGGTCTATGGTTTTACTCCATAATATACGGTTTTATCCCGGGAATGCATGTTTATCGTATGGCCTTTTAATTTCAGTGTTAAGATTGTGGTTGCGGAGTGTGAGGGCCGGTTGTGTGTATCATAGATTGGATATATTGCATTATGGGTCGCATAGACTAGTTTTCAAATTATTTTTAAGAGTCGTGTGAATCGCGATCTAACAACCCTTTTAAACTATTTTTGGGCTCTTGTGAGTGAGTCAAAAATATGATTTTATCCTCGCATTCCCGTTTGCATGTGAAAACTATTTTCAAGACTTGAAAGAGAGTCTAAACGTATACTTTGGTTTCTGAGCATGTATTGTTTATACTACATGCCTGTCCAATTTTTGCTGAGCTTTGGCTCACAGTGTGGGATTTTTTTTTCTTCAGGTACCGATCACTCTAGTTGATCTGGAGGTGCCGGAGGAGGTAGAAGAGCGTAGTCTTCCTTTTTGTTAGCTTTTTACATGTATGCTATAACATGTTTTACGGCCTTTGGAGCTGTGTAATGTTGCCGTTTGGCGTTTATATACAATGCATGTATAGTTTACCTTTAAGAGTGTATTCTTGAGTTGGGTTTTATGCGATTGTTTTTTGGTGTTTCACGTGGCTCGGAGTTTGGGGCGTGACATTGGTTTTGACGGACCTTCGCGACTATGCATACGTAGCAATGAGGTGAATCTAACCAAACTTACGGCATTTGAAACGAGAGTCTGAAGTGACGGCTGTGTTGGTCCAAAGTTAGTCCGAAAACTATTTTTTTAACAAAATTTATAAAACGATAATTTTCTGGTTCGGGTTTACCGAAATAACTTACTGGTGATCGGAGCCGTTCATTAGCGGTGTTAGGGCATTATATGGGTGGCAGTCATTGGTGGAAGTCGGTGGTGGCCGTGCACAGTGGTGGAAGTACCCGACAAGAACCTGGTGGTGGGTGTATTTTCATGGTGATCGTGGTTGGCCGGCTCTGGTGGTTCCAACGGTGGTGTGTGATGGTTCTAGTGATGGTGGGTGGTATTCTGATGGTGACTGGTGGGTCGGGTGGTGGTGATAACCAGGGAGAGAGAGAGAGACAGAGAGACAGACAGAGAGAGAGAGAGAGAGAGAGATACCGAACGGGGGAAAGAGAGGGAGGTCGGCGGTGTGGGGTGGTGACTGCGACGGTGCCGGTGAGGTCGGCGGTGTGGGGTGGTGACTGCGACGGTGCCGGTGAGGTCGTCGGTGGTGGCCGGCGTGGGTGGCGTTGGTGCCGACGCCGGAGGTGGCTCTCACAGGCGTGGGCGGTGGGATGTCGGGTTGGCGCCCCTGTGCGCATCCCTTCTCTCCTTCTTTCCTCTCTTTTTTCCCTTTTCTCCTCACTGACGCAACTCTAAACCTGAGGCTAACCCTAAATTCTAATACCTCAGGCCAATTTAACCTAGTCGAATATATGTATCTATATCTATTCACTGAAGCTTCCCAACGCACAAAAATTGATGGACTTTAATGGCTCGGTTTAATGATTTTAAAAGAAAACCACCGGTTACATATTAAACAAAGATTAATTCTCCTAATTAATAATATTACATATATGTGTATATACGTATAACTATGTATATATTTTTATTATTATTATATATATATTATTATTATGATTAATTTTTTTAAAAACAAACAAGTGCCCAAAACATAACAAAAACCAAACAGAATTAAAACTAAACCAAATGGAGCTTAAACACAATCCTATTTTCCATGTATATATACACTGACCATTTATTTCAACGGTGGCACAGGTTTTAATTCTCAATTTAATTCATTTTAAAACCACCGGTTATAGAATTAGCTTAATTGTCTTTATAAACCCACGGTTATGCGTTTATCTCCATTAACTTTGTATTTATTTATACTAAATAAATGTTATATTTATATTATAATTAAATATATTATAATTATTATTATTTTTAAATGAGTATTATTAAACAGCATAACTTTTGCATTTAAGTTGTAATAGTCACAACTGACATTTTATTCGCGCAATTATTATTATATTTATTATTATTATTATTATTATTTTGAGATATCACATAGATGCTATCCACCGGGGTGTAACTACGTTTTTTTTCCGATAGTCCTCTGCTAAGCTAAACTCAAATCTCTCATTTTTTCCACTTTTCACTCCTTTTGTCGATTTTTTACGATTTTTGCCGCTTTTCTATCATTTGCTTATTTCTCTCTAATTTGACCGCTCTTCTCTCCTTTTGCCGAGTCTTTTCAATTTTTACCACTCTTCTTTCATTTTTCTACTATCTCTCTCTTTATTTTTCCACATATATCTCCTTTTGCTGATTTCTCTCGATTCTTATATCTTTTTTCTCTTCTCAGTTCTAGCTGATAGATAAAGTATATCTTCTGCAGAAATTGGCTGTGGATGGGAACAATGCTGCTGCCTTTGTCTATCGTTCTTTTTTACCCAATATGCACTATCGAGGCGTCTTGGAGACAATATCTTTCTTTGCTGACTAGAAGAGGCATCACTTAGCCGTGCTCTCGGTGGCGGATCCATTTTATGATTTTGACCACTATGAACCATCCAGATGTCTTACTGATTGGTCTGCGGTTGTCTACCTTTTACTATCCACATTGGATCATTAGGCAGTTTGGTCAAGGTCAGATAATATTTCATAGCGTATGGGGTCGTATTAATTTATCTTTCTTCAGACCCCATTTCTGGCGCAGTATCTGAAGGCTTGGCCATCTCGTTCACTGATGGAGATGCAGGAGCTGCCCCACACTGAGTTTCCTGAGGAGTACAAGACGTGGTTGGTTCAGGATAAAGAGAGCAAAAACAAAGATGATGAAGAATAACAAGAAGCAAAGAGGAGGAAGATTTGAAGAACTTGATTTGTTTTTAGAATTTTGTAGTTTTCTTCTTTATTTAGAGTTTGGGACTTGCGTACCCACCATTTATTTTCAAAACCTTGTGATTGCAGCTGAAATACTGAAAATTTCACGTTTATCTAAAAAAAGTTTCCAATTTAAAGTTTTTTGATTCTTGCAATTAAACAACTTTATTATCAAAACTCAAAGATAAATTTGCATTGATCATTACTCAGATTCAAAGATGGCTAAAACAAAGAAGGTGGCCGAACTTCTTAAAAGAAGCTACCTACGTATCCCAAAAAGTGAAATCAGGAAATAACGTAGTTCGAACTCGATTTACTCTTGGGTATTAACACTTTCTTTTTGTGATGTCCTAACTTTTGCCAAGATCGCCCTTTCGAATTTTCGATTTTGCAGGCTGCTCTAACTTTTGCCTGGGTCACCTTTTTGATTTTCAACTTAGCGAGCTTTTATCTTATTTTTATTTTTCTCTCAAGAGTAGTATTTTTTTGAGCTGGTCCAAGTTAATTGGAGTGGAGAACGTGTAACCATCCAGATCCATGATGATTACAGCACTACCGGTCATAATAGTCTTGATCAGATATGGCCTTGCCCAATTTGGCTTGAACTTTTCCCTTGGATAAAAAAATAAGAGTCTTGATTTCCTTAAGAGCCAAGTCACTTTCTCTCAAGGCCTGGGTCTTGACTTTCTTATTGAACGCACAAGCTATCCTCCTTTGGTATCCTTATATATGAAATAGGGTTTGCAGTCTTTTTTCATCGAATAAAAGAAGCACTTTCATCAAATTCTTCTGCCATTCTTCTACGGGTTGAGCAACGTCTTATACTTCTTGATCATTTCAAAGAATTTTTGCAGCACTATGATATGGCCATCTTGATCTTTGGACTTAACAATCATGTCGCCCACGTACGCCTCGACATCTTTATCTTTCATCTCATGCAACAAGGTAGTGACAGCCTTTTGGTAGGTTACCTCTGCATTCTTCAAATCAAATGGTGTCACGCGGTAACAGTTGGTGCCTCATGGTGTAGTGAATGCCATATTTTCTCTATCATTAGGGTTCATTGGATTCTAATTATACATGGAGAAACCATCTATGAATGACAAGAGGGAGTGCCCCGTTGATTTTCTTGGTAACTTCTTTTTTGATCCTCAGAGCCCATTGTGGCCGTATCCTTCTCAATTTCTATTTTTTCAGTTTGGCATCGGGATACAAAGGGATATAGTGTTAGATGATTTTGGGATCAATACCGGGCATATTCTCGTATGATCATGCAAAAATATCTTTGAATTATTTTAATAATATCATTAATTGCTCACGTTCAACTAAAGATAACGAAGAATCAATTTAGACTATTTGTGGGTTAATTTTATTACCCAAATTTATTGACAAACTTTCTTCAATTATTAGTTGGGCACGCATTTCTTCTTCTCTTTTTTATTAAAGCTTTTAATTATTCGGGGACATCTCCTTTGAATTGAAAATCATCAAAAAGTGTACAAAATAAATGAAGCAAAGCAGAATAATCAAAACCTTCGTTTATTTCATTGATATGAATGAGAGCATGGAATTTCAAAATACAAATTTGAAAGGAAAAGAAGAGGGTGCACAAGTAGACGTGCCCTCAAACTTGAGATTTGAATCATGAAAATTACAAGAATGTAAAAACACAAGTTGTGACATTCAGTGCAGATAGAGGTAGGACGATCTTATTGTCAATGAGATCCTCAATGTCATGGTGGAGTTTCAAACAATTGTTGGTTGGGTATTCATGGCTCTAATGATATGAGTAATATTAGGTGGGATAGTAGCGTAGCGGTAAAGGGATAGGAGGCGACATTGAATCAAGAAGCTTTATCAGCCCTTTTTCGACAAGTTGATTAAGGGGAGTGAAAACTTTCCTTGGCATTTTTTGCTGCGATGGCTAGTTATTTTTGGGAAGAAGAGATCCAGGTGAAGAATTCAGCATTAAAGTGATCGGGGGTTTAGTAAATTCACCTCGTTAGAGCGAGATGCGGGGTTAGTGGAAGAGGTGGGATGGTTTTGGTTGTTGGATGGGTAAGGTCTTCTCGAATTTAGTTTAGCTCAGCCACATCAATATCACTAGACTGGATTGCATCTTCAATCTGAACCCTAGCATCAAATAACTGCCCGAATGTGGAGAATGACTATGTGATCAGATAACACTTCAGAGGAGATTGGAGATTCTTAACTAGTATCCTCATATGTTTCTTTTATGTTGGTCAGTTTGTCATTTTAGCTGTCTTTTTCCTCCACCTGGTCAAAAAGTCCACAAACGAATCTCTGCTTTCTTGACGAGTGGTCTCTAGCTCCTGAGTGGTTACATCTAGCTGGACACTATAGCTATATTAGATGACAAAAGTTGCGGCAATGTCCTCCCAGGTTCTGGTCTTTGCTATATTGAGGGAGAAGAATCATTTTTGGGTTACCCCAGGCAGGGTCCCCTTACATCGAGCATATATTCCTCGAATCCTTTGGCCTTTCTAAGGACTTTTTCCATCCGATCGATCTTCTCAGCCAATGTAGATTCTCTGAACTATGCAGTGTTTTCTTCCTCAATCATCACTTGGCGAAGGATCGGTGGTGGTGGCAGAACAACTTGTGGTTCATCAAAAACTTGATTGTCATCCCAAAAATCTTTTTCGTTACCATTTAGGTCGTCATGTTGTTCATTTAGTACTGCAAATGGGCTTGAATTACCTGGATTTGTGCCTGACATTGCACCTAAGCTTGGGCCTGCTGCTCAACAGCCCTCTATATATCAGTAATTGCCCTCATTAGGGCTGTCAGATTTAGCTCATTCTCGGCCATCTCAAACTGTTCTGCGATCTGTTTTGGAATTCTATAAAGTCTTCGGGTTGCTGACCTAGCCCAATCATGTGCTGGACACAACTCCTCTAATCCAATGATCTAAAGCTCAGATAAACATGATGACCCCAAAAATAGAATAGCCAATATTAGAAACTTCCCGAAAAGAACCTCGATGACAGATGGCGAGCATTCTAGGCACAAAACAGCTGACCACGAGCAAAAATAATCATCAAAACAAAAACATGCCCTAGTTGGACTCGTACTGACCGAAACCAGGAAGCACAGCATTCGGGAACCCTAAAAGCAAAACTCGAGAACTAGCGACTTTTCGGGAGAAAGGTTTAACCAAAGGTTCTAAAAGAGAAAATAGGCAGCACTTCGATAGGAAAACAAGATGAGCTCACACGGGCCGAAAAAAGAAAGCCTAAACAGAAACGGAGGATAAAACTAATAACCCGGGAAGAACTCGAAAGAGAGGAAAACTATCCTAAAGGCCTCAAAACAAAACACGGGTATGACCCCGAGAAGAAAACTACAACGTGAAAATTGAACAAAGCAAAGAACAACACTAGGGTAAGAACCCGAAGGAAATGCTAACCTAAACAACAAGGGATAACAAAAAATCCGGGTCAAACCCAAAAAAAGAACTAGCCTAAGCCAAACAAACAAACCTAACAAACGCAAACAAAACATACCATTAAGAAAACACATAATCATACTAGGGTTAGTAACACCTAATAGAGCTGGGTATATACCTCCCATGCCTAGTGGTGCAGGACATAGTCAAATGGTACACCCGAACTCTTTTACTGCACCTATGAAAGCGTACAATCAGTAAGGCTTGCCTGCCTTCCCAACATTTCTGAAGCAGATAAACGTTCAGGGCATCAGGTCGACCAGGCAGTGGGGTGTAAGAATGATGCTCATGCATGCAAGAATGTAAATGAAAATTTCTTCTCAAGAACTAATGATGCTTTCAAGTCTAGCTCTCTTATTTAATTTTAGAAACTAGCCCTCAGCGGAGTCACTAGAAAATATTATGGCTTCGAAATTTTGGAATTTTTGGTAATAGTAAAAAAT
Organism: Heliamphora exappendiculata; assembly: GCA_034768845.1. NCBI lineage: Eukaryota > Viridiplantae > Streptophyta > Magnoliopsida > Ericales > Sarraceniaceae > Heliamphora > Heliamphora exappendiculata. Next base: position 56,631 of record JAOTRH010261820.1, on the reverse strand, counting down.
ATGGGGATTCAAAGGATGTTTGAAAAATATTTTAACACCTTGAAAGCTAAATTTTAAAAATTCTTTTTTTGTTGAAAATAAAGTCGCCACTTGATTTTTTAGAAAAACCAAGAAAAACGAAAGGGCTACTGATCTTTAAAATATTTAACCAGAGAAAGATGGTTCAAGGGCTAAGGTATGAAGCGAGGATGATGTTAGGTACCCCGTTCATCCAACCATAAGGTTAGCCTCTACTAATCATCATTAGTTTTTAATTAGTTTTCTCAAATAAATGCAAATATAGAAAATGAGGGTAAAAAAAGAATATTCAAAATCAAATAAAAAAAATACATAGCGTATGTATATAGAACATCAACATAAAGCTAATAAAGAAAATAAAATCCTAAGTCCTATGATATGCAATTTCTAACTAAATGATTCATAAAATAAACCCACATGCAATATTATTAAAATAACCTAAACTAGCATGGTTCAAATAAAAGAACAAAAATATACTAGAGATTCCTAAATGTAAATCATACTACAAATGAACATAAAGTTGCTAACAATATTACTTAAATGAATAAAACTATTCTAAACATGGTTTCAAAGAAGGTAAGCAAGACATACTTTTAAAAAATGATACTTGTAGACACCTTAATTTGACCCCGCCTAATCTTAGGTGAATCCGATGATGAAATAGCAGGAATAGTGCCACAGTTCGATCCTCGGGAAGTGATCTAAGCTCGGTATTTGAACCCGAAACCTTCAAACCAAAGAAATTTTGTCGAACCTTCGAAACTTTCTTCCCAAGTAAGGAGACCTCCATGTTCATTGTGGTGACCGCCAATAGAACCTCTTGAAAATCCTAATCCAAAAGTGGCGACCACCAATTCCAACATGGCGATCGCCAACTCATGATGTGGCGACCGCCACCTTGAAAAACCCTAACGTGTCCTAGAACGTGGCAGCATCTCATTGGTTAAAGAATTTTATAAATACTGTACCCTCTGTACGTTTTCAGGACAGAAAATTAAAGAGAGGTTTAGAGAGAGAAGCTCTGCCAAGTCGCTGAGCAATCCAAGCCTCGATGCCGAAACCCTACTGAAATTCCGAGAGCCAAACCTCCGATACCGAAGTTGTGAAACCTAGCTTGGATCACTATCTAAGGATTGAACCATTGAAGCACATTTCCCGACTTGAGGATTCCTTAGCGATCCAGGTACTTTGCTTGGATCCTCGGTCCTTCTAGCTCCATTTTCTACTTCTTTGGAATGATCGGATTAATTTGATTGTTTCATCTTTATTATGTTTTTGCATTGCTTATAACTGCTTTATTTATGTTTGAATTCAAGTTTTAGTTTATTTAGCTTATTTGTTTTATTTATTTGCTTACTTGTATTAAGTTTATTAATTCATTAGTTAGTGCTAATACAATTTGACGATACGACTAAATAATGTCGTTATTGTTATAATATAAGCACTTACATAAAAATGGTTGTAATTGTCAATATTACTCCCATTTAATTCTAGTATTTCATTTCATTTCTTCTCTTTTCATTTCTTTTTATGTTAATTTAATGTTCTAGCATTTATTTTATTTTATTTTCTTTTAGTTTGTCTAATTTTTCTTTTAATAGCATTCTATTTCTTTTTTTTTTCTTCTTGTAATATTAGTTTGATACTCCATTTTATTTTATTTTTAGATTAACATTTCTTTTCTAGCTTTCATTTTCTTTTCTTTTTTTATAACAGTGTTATTTTCTTTTCTAGCATTTTCTTTTTATTACTAGCTTTAAATTTTTTTATAATATCCTTTTTTCTTTTTTTCTTTTTCTCTTAATATTAATTTAATGTTCTCTTTATTAGTATTTTTTTAATGTTAGTACGTATTCTTCTTTTAAAACTCAATTTTTTATATAGCTTTATTTTCTTTTCATGACACTTATATTATCTTCTTTTTATTTTTTTTTATTTTTATTAAACCTAAAAATCGTAAAAAGTCTTTTAATTTAATTCTCATTCTTTAAGTGTAATTTTTTTCCTTTTTGTTTTCTTTTCCTTTTATTTTCTTTTATCTCCTTTAGAATGTGAATAGCTACCTTTTCTTTTTTATTAGTTTAATAGCATTTTCTAACATTTTTATTTTTAGCTTTCTTTTGTAAATCTTTTCTTTCTTTTTCTTTAATCTTTAGGTATTCTCTTGTTATTTTTTGTTTATTTTAGTTACCTTTTTTTTTATATAATTTGATAACATGCATGATAGTTTTAGTGAATGTTTTGTTTATTTTATTTGAAAGTATATTGAAATTAGTTTAGAATTTTGATACTATTATTAATAAAGTTCATGTATATTTTTAGCATCTTTTAGCATATTTTTACCCTTTTATTTGAATCATGATAGTTTAGGTTATTTTCATAATATCGTATGTAGGTGTACTCCATGTACCCTTTAGTTAGAAATTGCATGCCGTAGTACTTAAGATTTTATCTCTTTATTTATTCTAATTTGGAGTACTATGTACATATGTTATGTATTTTTCATATTTAATTTTGAATATTCTCTATTTGCCTCTATTTTTTTTATTTGCATGCATTTGAGAAATTCTATTAAAAAATCAATTATGATTAGTAGAGGCCAACCTTATGGTTAGACGAACAGGGTGCTTAACACTTTTTCCGATTCGTACCTTAACATTCGAACCATTTTTCTCTAATTAACATTTTCAAGATCAGTAGCCATTTTTATTTTTCTTAGTTATTCTCAAAAATTAAGTGGCGACTCTATTTTCAACAAAAAGATATTTTTAAAATTTGGCTTTCAAGATTTTAAAATATTTTTTAAACATCTTTGAAATCCCTTATGTTTAAAACATTTTCAAAACTCCCATAAATCCTAACGCCACAGTATTTTCTGGCGACTCCACTGGGGACTGATTTCTAAAACCAAATAAGAGGGTTAGACTTGAAAACATCATTGGTTCTTAATAAAATATTTTTCATTTTCATTTTCGCATGCATATGCATTGTTCTTCAAACCCCCCTGCTTGGTTGAATGACGCCTTGAACGTACATCCGTTTCGGAGTTTGTTAGGAATCCGGGCAACCCTTACTGACTATACACTATCATAGGTGCAGTAAAAGAGTTCGAGCGTACTGTTTGACCATGTTCTTCATGGGAGGTCTATACCCGACTCTATTTAGAAGGTACTTTGTTCAATTGACCAAAACTGGCCTTTTGCATATAGTGAGCTTAGAACTCTCCATTAGGTGCTACTAACCTTGGTAGGATTATTTTTTTATTGTATATTTTTGTTTGCGTATTGTTAAGATTGTTTTATTTGGGCTTAAGCTAGTTCCTTTCCCGGGTTCAGCCCGGGTTTTTCGTTATCCTTTGAGTAGGTTAGCTTTTCCTTCGGGTTTTTATCCAGACTTTGTCTTTCACCATATTTGGTCCTTTTGCTGTAGTTGTCTTCTCGGGGTCTCGTCCGTGTTTTGTTTTAAAGCCTCTAGGGTAGTTTCTCTCTCCTACGGCTTCTCACGGGTCGTTGGTTCCCTCCTCCTTGACATAGGCTCATTTATTCTAAACCCTCGACATAGGCTAGTTTCTTTCAAATCCTTGTCATATCCGTGAGAGTTAGTTCTTTACCGTTATGATGCCTACTTTTCTTTAGAATTTTTGGGCCGAACCAGTCCGGTCAGCCTAGCTTGGTGTCCTTACTGTTATGCTGCCCAGTTTTTTTTTAAATTTTTAGGTTGAACCAGTCCAGTCAGCATAGCTTTCTTTTCTTGTCGGAGTGCTGTCCGTTTTAGACAAACCTTCCCCCTAGAATTTAGTTGATCCCCTTTTCATCCATAATGTTGGTTTCTGAGTCATCTTGTTGTTATGCTGCCAATATGAACCCAGTATGGGCATTGTTATAACTTCCATGGTCATTTGCTTATGATTTGGTATTTTGGATATTTGGGATTTGTCCTATCTACTGTCGAAATGCTTGTCTAGAAAGTATTTAATACTGGTTATTCTACTCTTGGGATCTAGGATTTTCTGTGGATTTATCATTGGGCCAAGAAGAATACAGTGAGCACACGTTTGGGTGAGGTCAGGATTAGGTAGACTTTGTAGGGTATCTGAACAGTCAACTGAAATGGTAGAAAATGAGATGAACTTGACAGCCCTGATGAGGGCTATTACCGAAATAGAAAGAGCTATGGAGCAGCAAACTCAGGCTCAAAATCAGTGCCAAGCACATATTCGAGTAATTTAGGCCCATTTGTCAGTACTGAATGAGCAGCATGATGATCCAAATAGTAACGGGAAGGACTCTTGGGATGACAATCAGGTCCCCAATGGAATGCAAGTTGTTTCGCCACCACTACAGATCCCTCGTCATGTGAGAGTTGAGGAAGAAAACATTGCTCAATCCAGAGAATCTGCATTGGATGAGAAGATCAATCGGATGGAAAAGGTCCTTAGAAAGGCCAAGGGAGTCGAGGAATATATGCTCAATGTAGGAGGACTTTGTTTGTTCCCGGATGCTGAGCTGCTAGAAAAGTTTAAAATACTTGAAATGGAAAAGTTTGATGGAACTAGAGATCCAAGAATTCATTTGAGAATGTATAACGGTATCCTCTCTCCCATAGGGATCAATGACCACTTGAAGACTCAGCTATTCCACCGATCTCTTTTAGGGGCAACCCAGAGGTGGTTCCTTTCTTAGAATATTGCAAAGACCAGAACATGGGAGGACATCACCACAGCTTTTGTCAACTAATATCGCTATAATGTCTGGCTGGATGTAATCACTCGAGAGCTAGAGACCACTCATCAAGAAAGTAGAGAACCATTTGTGGATTTTCTAATCGGGTGGAGGGGAAAAGTAGAAAAAATGACATATCGGCTAATTAAGAAGGAACTAGAGAGGAATGCAGTCAGGAACCTCCAGTCTCCATCGAAGCGTTATCTGATAACATAACCACCATCTACTTTTGAGCAGTTATTTGATGTCGGGGTTCAAATGAAAGATGCAATCCAGTCCGGTGATATTAAGGAGGCCGAGCCAAGCCAAAAGTCAAGAAGACCTTACCAAAACCATCCCACCTCTTCCACTAACACTGCATCTCAATCTAATGAGGTGAATTTTCTAAACCGCCAATCAGGTCGATCGAATTCTTCATCTTCATCACCTCTTTCCAAAAATAACCAGCCGTCGCAGCTGAAAAAGCTAAGGAGAGTTTTCACTCCCCTTAATATCTCTCTGTCCATGGCCCTGAATCAACTTGTCGAGAAAGGGCTAATAAAGCTTCTTGATCCAATGCCGCCTCTTAACCCTTTACCACGCTGCTATGATCCCACCCAATATTGCTCATATCATTAGAGCCATGGACACCCAACCACCAACTGTCTAAAACTTTGCCATGACATTCAGGATCTCATTGACAATGAGGTCATTCCACCTCTATCTGCACCGAATGTCGCAGTTGGTTTGTAAATTCTTGTATTTTGCATGATTCAACTCTTGAGTCAAGTCAGAGTCTTGTAAGTTTCTACTTTGTTCTTATCAGTTGGGTGTTGAGTTTGAGGGCACGTCTATCTGTGCACCCTCTTCTTTTGCTTTTGATCTTTGTAATCCCTACTCTCTTTGATATCAATGAAACAAACAAAAGTTTTGATAATTCTGCTTTGCTTTTTTTATTTTTTACGCTTTTTGATAATTTTAAATTCAAAGGGGATGTCCCCGAAAAATTAAAACTTTTAATAAAAAGAGAAGAAGAAATGCGTGCACAACCAATAATTGAAGAAACTTTGTCAATAAATCTAGATAATGAAACTAACCCGCAAAATGTTCAAATTGGATTTTCTTTATCCATAGTTGAACAAAAATAATTAATAACTTTATTAAAAGAATTTAACGATGTATTTGTGGGGTCTTACGAAGATATGTCAGGAATTGATCCTGATATTGTCTAACACCATATCCCCTTATACCCTGATGCTAAACCAGTCAAACAAAAATCAAGACGGATTCGGCCAGAATGGGCTCTAAAGATCAAAGAAGAAGTTGCCAAATATATCAACGCTGGATTTCTTATGGTAATTGAGTATCCGAAATGGGTAGCCAACATCGTGCCAGTTTTAAAGAAGGATAGCTGTATCCGAGTCTGCGTAGATTTTTGAGATCCCAACAAGGCTAGACCAAAAAATAATTTTCCACTGCCACACATTGACGCCTTGGTAAATAGTACAGCGGGGCATGCCTTGCTATCATTCATGGACAATTTTTCTAGGTACAACCAGATTTTGATGGATTTCGAAGACAGAGAAAAGACGATATTCACCACGCCTTGGGGCACCTATTGTTAACGTGTGATGCCGTTTGGCTTAAAAAATACAGGGACAACCTATCAAAGGGCTGCCACTACCTTATTGCATGACATGATATATAAGAAAGTTAAAATGTACGTAGATGATATGATAGTCAAAACTAAGGATCAGGATGGCCACATTATAGCACTACGAAAGTTCTTCGAGAGGATTCGAAAGTACAAGATATGACTCAACCCACAAAAGTGTGCATTCGGGGTTACTGTTGGGAAGATGCTTAGATTTATGATCACTCAACGGGGTATCGAAGGGATCCTTCAAAAATCAAAGAAATTTTAGAAATGCCTCCCCCAAGGACCGAGCGAGAAGTTAGGGACTTTCTGTGTAAAATACAGTTTATTAGTCAATTCATTGCAAAACTGACAACTACCTGTGAGTCACTCTTCCGTTTGCTAAAGAAAGGAGTCGAGTTCAAATGGAATCAGAATTGCCAAGATGCTTTCGATGCTGTGCGATAGTATCTGCAAAATCCACCTATTTTGGCTCCTCCCGAACCTGATAGGCCACTGATTCTATATTTGTCAGTAACTGATTCAGCTATGGGATGTATGCTAGCGCAAGAAGGAGAAATTGGAATTGAAAAGGACGTCTACTACTTAAGTAAGAAGATGATAGGGCTAGAAATTTGGTACACGTCATTGAAGAAGACATGTTGGGCCTTGGTTTGGGCTTTTTGAAACTTGAGGCACTACATGTTGTCTTTCACAGTGAACATTATCTCTCGAATGGACCCGTTGAAGTATCTGTTCGAAAAGCCGACACTGACATGAGGGTTAGCCTGATGGTTTCTGTTATTATCTGAGTTTGATCTCCAATATGTCACTCAGAAGTCAGTCAAGGGCAAAGCAGTGGCAGAATTTTTGGCCGATCAATCAGTAGAGGGAGGAGAAGACACTGAGTTCTAGTTTCCCGACAAATAGTTGATAAAAGTTGGGAATGACAAGTGGACTCTATATTTCGACGGCGCATCCAATCAATATGGCTACGGAATAGGAGTCCTCCTTGTCACTCCTGATAAATCACACGTTCCCTTGTCATTAAAGCTCAATTTTGAAGTCACCAACAATCAGGCTGAATATGAGGCATGTTTAGCTGGATTGGAGGTAGCTTTGGAATTAGGGACAAGAAAGTTAGAAGTCATCGGAGATTCAGCACTAGTGGTTTCACAAGCACAAGGAGAATGGAAGGTCAGGGACTTAACCTTGATTCTCTACCATCAGGAGCTAGAGAAGCTAATACCGTGTTTTGAATCAGTGATCTTCACCCATGTACCAAGACTGCAGAACAAGTTTGCCGACGTACTTGCCACCCCAGCATCCATGATTGACATACCATCAGGAATCCAAATGAGACCTTTAGTAATTGAACAGAAAAGAAAGTCGACATACGAGACGGCGGCCGCAATTAAAGAAAGCACTAACAACCTTCCATGGTACTTTAACATTCAAAACTTCGTAGAGAATGGAGAATATCCCAAGTTTTCCAGCAAAAAGGATAAAAGGGCAGTACAAAGACTATCTATACAGTTCGTCATTTGCGGCGGTAGACTATACAAATGAGGACATTCTGGGGTCAATAAACTGTGTGTCAACACTAAAGAGGGCCAAGCATTGATGAAAGAAATCCACGCAGGAGTTTGTGGACCACACATGAGCGAAAATATGTTAGCCAAGAAAATCCTACGACAAGGATACTTTTGAATGATAATGAAGAAAGACTGTATACAGTTCGTGCGGAGGTGTCATAAGTGTCAGATTCACGCAAACCTCATGCGCATTCTCCCGTCCCAGCTGTGCAACCTGATGTCACCATGGCTGTTCTCAGTATGGGGCATTGATGTGATTGGTGGAGTAACACCGAAGGCATCCAATGAACATGAGTTCATTTTAGTAGCCATTAACTATTTCACTAAGTGGGTTGAAGTAGCCTCCTACTCGGTATTGAAGGCCTCTCATGTTGCTAAGTTTATCAAGCAAAACATCATATGTCGGTACGGAGTCCCACATGAGATTATCTCAAAAAATGGTTCACATTTCCAAGGGGAGGTCCTGGATCTTTTCGAAGAATACCGAATAGTGGCTCACAAATCTTTACCATATCGGCTGCAAACCAACGGAACAGTTGAGGCAGCAAACAAGAACATCAAGAAAATTTTACAAAAGACAATTAACCCACACAAAGATTGGCCGGAACATCTACCATTTGCACTTTGGGGATACTGAACGTCAATTAGAACTTCAACTGGAACTACACCGTACTCTCTAGTGTATGGAATGGAAGCTGTGCTTCCTATTGAGGTAGAAATCCCTTCACTAAGAGTAGTGGCCGAAGTCGATATATCGGAAGCAGAATGGCAAAGGAACCGAATGGAGGAGTTACTCTTGTTTGATGAAAGAAGACTGCAAGCCCTATTTCATGTACAAGCGTATCAAAGGATGATGGATCGAGCATTCAATAAAAAGGTCAAGGCCCAAAACCTAAGAGTAAGAGATTCAGTTCTTAAATAAATCAGAGCTCCTATCTTTAACCCGAGAGGCAAATTCAAGCCAAACTGGTCCGGACCATTTCTCATCAAAACCATCATAACTGGCGGTGCAGTCATTATCATGGATTTGGACGGCAATGTGTCCTCCACTCTAGTTAACCACGATCGGCTCAAAAAGTACTATCATTGAGGTAAAAATAAAGATAAAATGAAAGCTCGCTGAGTTGAAAACCAAAAGACAACTCAAGCAAAAGTTAGAGCAGCCCGCAAGGTCGAAAACTCTAAAGGGCGACCTTGGCAAAAGTTAAGGCACTGCAAAAGAAGAGTATCAATACCCGAGTGTAAATCGAGCCCGAACTACGTTATGGCCAAATTTTGATAATAAAGTCATTCAAATTTTGGATAAATTTAAACCATCTTAAACATAAAGTGGGAGTTTTTCATTACTTTAATTGGAGTTGCAAAGTTTTTTTTTTTGGTAAATTACAGTAACCTCCCACGAGGTTTAGTAAAACATCAACCACCACCCATGTAGTTTTTGAAATGTCATTAACCTCCCATCTGGTTTAGGTTTTGCATCAAATTAGTCCAATTATTAAATTTTTGCTCAGCTGTGCCTTGTTTGGTGTGTTTTTTAAACAAATTTTTATGATCTAATTCGTTTATTACGTTGAACTTGTCGAGTTTGTTTAGCATATCAAAATTCAGATTCATCCGATATCTGTAACTTAGTGATTGAATAAGATCTCCTAATAAATAAATAAATAAAAATTATAATTTTTAAAAATATTGTTAAACAAATGTTACTCAATCACTTAGCTACAGGTATCAGATGAATATGAATTTTTATATGATAAACAAGCTCGACGAGTTCTGCATAATGAACGGATTTGATCATGAAAATTTATTCAAAAAATACGCCAAACAGGACACAGTTGAGCAAAAATTTAATGGTCGGACTAATTTGATGCAAAACCTAAACTATATGGGAGGTTAATGACATTTCAGAAACTAAATGGGTGGTGATTGATGTTTTACTAAATCTCAGGGGAGGTCACTGTAATTTATCTTTTTTTCTTGAAAGGAAGGGCACGTAAGTCCCAAACTCTATCAATACAAGAAGGTTTTGAAATTTTCAAAACAAAGCAGAAATCCTCAAATCTTTCTCCTTTTCGCTGCTTGTTTCCCCTCTTCTTTATCCTTCTTCTCTCTGTCTTGTGTTAGCCATATTTTGTACTCAGCAGAAAGCTCGGGACATTGCAGCTCCTGCATCCCCATCAATGAGTGGGATGGCTAGGCCTCCTGCTATCATGCCAGAAATGGGGCCCGTAGTACAAATAAAGATAAACGGTCTCAGATGTTGTGAGGGATAATCTGACTGCGACTGAACTACCGCATGATCTTATAAGGACAATAGAAAGTAGTTCAACGCAGACCAACAAGAAAAACAATAGGGTGATCCATGGCGGACAAGGTTATGGCAGAGATCCGCCACCATGGGCACTGCCAAGTAATATATGGACCAGTCTAAGAAGAAATGTATTGCCGCCAGGTTGCTTCGGTGTCACATATCTGATAATAAGGGCGATAGAGGAAAGCTGCAGCACTGTGTCTATCAGTAAGTGACTTCTGTACAAGATTCACTTTCTCTACCAGCCAGATCTGTAGTGAAAGTTAGATCAGTAAGGGAAAGGCCTGCAAAAAGCTTTGATAAAGAGAGTGGTCTTAGGCTCACCTGAAGAAGAAGAGGACTGCCAGCAAAAGTAGTGGTTTCATCGCGATGAACAGCATCTAGGCCCAGCAGTGTCTCGGCTAAAACAAGTGGCACAAAGTCCTTTCCCATCCACATCTGATTAGTAAAGTCAACCAAGGCACAACTAACTCGCCCATCAGAAGGAATGAGAAGATACTGAGCAAGAAGACATAAGCAAAGAGCATAACGACGTCGCAGCTGAAAGACAAGGTTGCTAAGGTCACCATAGAACAAAATCTATCAATGATCCAAGAAATGTCAAGGCAGTCACCCGATGTCAGAAAAGAAACCTCCATCTTAGACAGGCCACAGAGTTGCATCACCCGTTGCCGAGCAGAAAAGGAGAAAGTGGGAACGACGACGGAACTCCACAGTGCCAAGTTCAGAATAGCAGCAAACTCCTCCACACTAGGGCATAACTCTTTAATACCGAATCAAAGACATGGGACTGAGGATCCCATAGCCGTGCAGTAGCTTCTAACAAAGGTCCATCAGTTTTCACAGTCATGAGAGGAAATAAGGCGTTGATACCGAAAGGTGCAAAGTTCAAGCGCTCGATATGAGAAAATGCCTCAACCCATGCAGAAAGGGAAGAAGCCATTTGAGTCGAAGTAGCAAAAAATGAGGTCTCCAGGGCTGTATTTATAAGACTAGAAAGGGCAGAAAACCAAAATTTTGACCAAAAGTGCATTCAACATGGAGATCATCTTGGAACTAGCGACCGCCAACTCCAAAAAGCATAATACAGTGACATTATTTCTTTAACTAGGCGACCGCCATGTTGAAATAGGTAACCGCCAGGTAAACATTTTTGGAAAGTGGCGACCGCCATGTTCGCTATGTTTAAACATGGTGGGTGTGGGTCAGCTTGCAATTTGTGTGATCTGTATTAGTTGTGGCATCTGAATTATGCATCCAAGACAGTTTGAACATTAAATGAAGATAAACCATGCAACAGAAGAATATAAAGCAATAAATGGCACGAAGGCCTAGATGTATAGAGGTAATGTATCAAAGTAAAAACTGGGGCACACAGGCCCATGGGTCAAATGTATATAAGTATGTCTAAATGGAGCATGCAGGCCCATAAAGAGAAAGTGAATTTGAATGTAAAAGTAGCTGGGGGGCGAGAAGCTCTCTCTCAGGTATGCCTCGGGCAGACTCGACGGGAAGAAGGACCGGCCTCATCAGAACTGATGTCATCAAAAAGCCTCTCCAAGTCATCGCCGTCACTGCCAGAGGAAGACGACACAACTTTGGATCGGCTCTGTGCAGACGAGATGGATCCTCTAGAGCGAGCACGGGAAGATGCACGACCTCGAGCAGGAGCTGTAACCGGAACAGGAGCAGGAGCAGGAGCAGGGGGTGGAACAGCAGTAGCTACAGGTGGCTGTCAAAAGAGACAAAAAAAGAGAATGATATAAAGAAGAACAAGGAGATCCAAAAGATAAACACTCACCGGCCGAGGAACAAAAGGAACCCCAGCTGCACGCAGAGCAGCATCCTGCTGGCGAATTAAAGTTCGCATACCGCTCACTATCAGCATAAGACGATCCAGCCAAGCCTGATCCTCCCGTCAAAAGGAAGAGAAGACTGAGCAGTCTGAATAGAGGAAATACAAAAAAGGAAGCAATAAAAATGAATGAACCTGAGCATGTACTGGTTGGAACTTCGACGCTGGGGGAACCGGGATAGGAATATCGAAAGGATACCCATCAACGAAGGAAGATACGGTCCAGGGTATCTCGACACTCCCAACCCTAACCCCATCAGCAACAAGACCAGCGTCAGCAGCTGCAGCAGCACCAGTATCAGCAGCCTCTGGTGCTGGTCCCCTCCTCCTACCACCAGCCGGGCTGGGTCCTAGAGGTCCCAACAGGTGTGCCAGGCCTAGGCAGGGTAATCCCCCTCAGCCACCAGTAACTCTACAGCATGAGTCCCCATCAGCTCAAGGAGAAGATCGACCTGGCTCAGATGCTCAGTCCGGCGTATACAGGCCGGAGGAACCATTGGGATCCAAAAGTGATCCAGGCCAAGCGACTGATGAACCACTTGCTCTCCCAGATAATACTCCCATCCGAATGGATCCTCCAGCAAAATATGCCTCGCAGCAATGTCGCGATTGCGCATCAGATCTGCGCCAGCCCGATCCTCTACGCCCCTCCAGACATCTCAATGGACCTATAACGATTTAAAGTACAGTACAATGTAAAGAACAGTAAGTCATGCAGTATAGTGAACAGTATACAGTGTAGTGTAGTGAATAGTAATAAAGAGCAGTGCAGTGAACAGTGCATTAAGAAGTATAATACAGAAAGCAGTGTACAGAATAATAAACAGTGAATATAGATACCTGGTCAGGGGTCAGCCGGTCCAGTGACACCCAAAATTGGTCAATGTCCTTCCCTCCATCCTTCTTTCCCTTCAGGCCATGAAACCACCGGGTCGCTCGGGGAATGACCAAAGAGTCTACTGCAGAGTTCGTCGGGACGTGAAGCCCGAGGAACTCATAGGTCCACAACTACAAAGAAGAAGATGTCAGCAAGCAGATAATAACAGCTAATGAAAATAAATGGAGAATTGTAGAAACTAAATCATACCTTCCAGACCTTCCAGTATCCCTCAATGCTGAGCTTCTAGGGGAACCGAGTGAGAGTCCTCATGAAATTGTAAAGAGTGGCAAGAGCGGCTGCTCCCTAGTCATAAGTAGTAACCCAGTCAAGATGAGCCAGGTCACCCAGGTAATGCAAATGTATGGTATTCTCCTTGTTAAAAAACAATGAGGTACCAAACATATACATGAGAAAATCCCGGGCGACCCACTCGAAGTGGCGGGGCTCGGTGTAGTCGAAGTGTCTGAATCTCTCAAAGAACCACGTATATCTGATGCGGTCTCTATCCATCTGGGCAGGAACAGCTTCGAGGAAGTATATCAGCGCATCAGTAGAACCAGCAATGGTCAGGTCGAAAGGGATAGCGGCCCCTCCAACCCGAATGCCGGTAATGAGAGCAAAGTCTACAGGTGTTAGGGTAGCCTTGAAGGTGATGAAATGAAAGGTGTTTGTGGTATCCCACCACCGTTCGGCTAAGGCAGTCAACCATACCCAGTCATTACTCGTCCTACCCAATAGGGGTATGAAGTGAGAAAAGCCGGAAGCATCAATGTAAGCCCGGCTAGGAGCAGGGAGGGCATCATACCACTCTAACACCTCTCCGAAGGCTGAACCTTCGAAGCCTCGGATGTAGTGACCAGCCTATAAAGAAAAGACAAACAAAGGATACATAAAGAGTAGATCAAACACATGAAACATGCAAGCTGTGACAAATCAGGAAAATCATTCAAATCCTAGGTGACGGTCTTTCGGTTCTTTTCAGGCCATAGAAAATTAGGTACCCTAACCCTAGGTTCATAATTTTTTCACATCCTAGTAATCCTAAGCCTCTATCATTTTGTGTCAACTATTCTTCCAAAAATAATAATAATAATAATAATAAAATCTTTGTGTTTTACCCATTTCTCCCTGACCTTTTAGGATTAATCTTTGAAAAATTCGCCCCAATCTTCTTTTAAAAAAAATCGTTCTAAAATTTCTAGGATTTTGTAATATTGTCTTAAAAAATTTTCTCAAAATTTCTAGATTTTTCCTAAAATTTTCCTAAAATTTCTAGGATTTTCTAAAAATTTTTTAGAATTTTCTTAAAATTTTCCTCAATTTTTTAGTATTTTCTTAAAATTTTTCTCAAAATTCTAGGATTTTCTTAAATTTTTTAGAATTTTCTTAAAACTTTTCTCAAAATTCTAGCATTTTTTTTAAAATTTTCAAAATTTTCTTCAAATTTCTAAACATTTCTAAAAATCTTCCTTAAATTTCGTCAAATGTCTTGAATTGTGCTTAATTTTCTCAAAAAAAAAAATTTTTTGCCTCTATTTTCAGGGTTCTTGATAAAAATTACCCATTTAATTTTTATGCCCCAAAAATAAAAACAAAAAGTTTCCTCCTTAGTTTTGTGTTTTTTCTTAAAATAACAATAAAAATTCAAGCATTTTATTTTGTGTTCTTTATTAAAATAATAGCTCTTTCTTTTCATTATTTGTTCAAAAATTTTAAGTGTCCATACTGTTTTAATTTCCATTGTAAGGGTACCTAAGCTAAGATCTCAAGACAAGTCGCACAGACAAATCATTTATCATCCATACCATCATCAAAATAAATCATTCATCATCATGCATCAAAACACAGCATCATCACATGGGGCAATCCTAGGCATGCATCTACGTTTGATATATCATGCTTTGGTAATTAAAACAGTAAGGATAGGGTACATACCGAGGGTCGCCGGTGAAAAATATGGTGGTCGGGCTCCTGCAGAAGAACGTCGACCGCAACAGCATCGGTTGGAGGCTTGTAGCGCCTCATCCCACGTGGGACCACGCGATGGGGTAGTGGAGCGTACATGTGCGTCGAAGGGTGCCGAATAACCCTATCCAGCATCAGGATCAAAGAAATCGGCTACCGCAGCCTCTACAGTAGCATTAGCAGTCGCCTGAGCCTCAGCTGCTGCTCGCGCCTCCTCAGCAACCCGGTGAGAGGCACGCTTCGCCTCGAATACGAGCGCATCCATTGCAGCAGTGGGATGCGTGGAAGTGACCCCACCAGCAAGAAGAACTAAGGCTGTACCTCTGAGAGTCCCTGTGGAAGAGCTCCCAAAGGCATATGGACCCTGTCGCGCCCCCATGTCATCATTCCCATGGCCTAGGCCCGCCATGAACAAGAACAGGATCACGAATACAAGAGTAAACATCATATAAGACTCACAAAGCGGGAAAGATAGGACAAAAACAAGAGGAAGTTTGAGAGAAGGTTTGGGAGAGCAAGAGCAAGAGAGAGAGTGAGGAAGGAGCGAATGAGCCTTTTTTGCACGCTTGGGAGCCTTTAAGCGCGTCTCAAGTCGGCAGTCGTCGTGTCACATGTGAGCGACCGCCAGGATCTCCAAGAGACACACGACGACCGCTCAGCCGTAGGGATTTGGAACCAGCGACCGCCATGTCAAAGGGATTTGGTCTGGGCGGCCGCCAGGTTGGCAACAGTCACCTCATGTCTCGAGCTCTGCACCCAGGTCTGATGATCATCATGGGGTTGTAGGTTTAGGGACTGTTTGGGGGCTTTTCTTTTCTTTTCTCATTGATAATTTTTAGAAAACCTAAAAACTTTAATTATTTTTCTTTAAAATTTTGGTATGTGAAATAATCTCAGGAATTTCTTAAAAATACTTCAAGAAAATTTTGTGTTTAGAAATAATTCCAAAAATAAAATTTGAACCTTTATCTTTTTGAGATGTTTTCTCCTTCCAATAAATCATATTTCAAGCCATAACTTTGTTCTTAATCTCATACCTCATTAATTTATAGATACCCTTCTCGGTAAATTTAATTTGAAAGCCGCAGCTTGACTTTCAATTATTTTTATCCCACGCTTCGATTTTTTAGGTCTTAACTCGACTTGTTAATTTGATGTTTTTCTCGTCAGTTCTCCGCATGACCCTAAACTGACTCGTCGGTCCTCTTCATGATCCTAAACTAACTCGGTCCTCCTCATGACCCTAAACTAATTTTTCTCATGACCCTAAACTGACTCGGTCCTCCTCATGACCCTAAACTAATTTGTCGGTCCTCCTCATAACCCTAAACTGACTCGGTCCTCCTCATAACCCTAAACTGACTCTATACTTGTCATGTCTCATTTTTCTTATCTTGCATTTTGCCTCATGAACTAAGTTCTGGTCTGATTCCTAGCAAAATTGGTACGTAGGCAGCTCGATGAAAATTCGAGTATGACCAACATCACATGCGTGCTTGTGTGCTTGTGCCTAAGATTAGCGCCTCAGTTAAATAGCTGTTGTCTCTGGATCTTTGATATAACTTGCCTCACACGTTGATATGCAAATTATATCAAAGAAGGGCAACTGTAGACACCCCAATTTGACTCTGCCTAATCTTAAGTGAATCTGATGATGAAAACAGTAAGAATAGTGCCTCAGTTCAATCATCAGGAAGTGATCCAAGCTTGGTATTTTAACCCGGAACCATCAAACCAAAGAAATTTTGTGACGGCCGCAAATAGAACCTCTTGGAAATCCTAGCCCAAAAGTGGCGACCGCCAACTCCAACATAGCGACTGCCAACTCCAACATGGCGACTGCTAACTCATGATGTGGCGACCGCCACCTTGAAAAACCCTGACGTGTCCCAGAACGTGACAGCATCTCATTGGATGAAGAATTCTATAAATACCGCACCCCTGGTACGTTTTTAGGATAGAAAATTAGAGAGAGATTTAGAGAGAAAAGCTCTACCGAGTCGCTGAGCAATCCAAGCCTCGATGCCGAAACCCTGCTGAAATACCGAGAGCCGAATCGTCGATACCGAAGTTCTGAAACCCTAACTTGGATCACTATCCGAGGATTTGACCATTGAAGTACATTCCCCGACTTGAAAATTTCTTAGCAATTCAGATACTTTGCTTGGATTCCCGGTCCTTCTAGCTCCATTTTCTACCTCTTTAGAGTGATCGGGTTAATTTGATTGTTTTATCTTTATTATGTTTTTGCATTGCTAATAACTGCTTTATTTATATTTGAATTCAAGTTTTAGCTTATTTAGCTTATTTGTTTTATTTATTTGCTTGCTTGTATTAAGTTTATTAATTTATTAATTAGTACTAACACAATTTGACGATATGACTAAATAATGTCATTATTGTTATAATATAAGTACTTACATAAAAATTGTTGTAATTGTCAATATTACGCCCATTTAATTCTAGTATTTTATTTATTCTCTTTTTTTATGGTAATTTAATATTTTAGCATTTATTTTTTTTTAATTAGTTTAATTTTCTTTTTAATAGCATTATATTTCTTTTTCTTTTTTTTTCTTGTAACATTAGTTTAATATTCTATTTTATTTTATTTTTAGCTTAATATTTCTTTTCTAGCTTTTATTTATTTTTATAATAATATAATTTCTTTTTCTAGCATTTTCTTTTCATTACTAGTTTTAAATTTTCTTATAATATCCTTTTTTCTCTTAATATTAATTTAATCTTCACTTTATTAGTATTTTCTTTTAATATTAATTTTCTAACATTTTTATTTTTAGCATTTTTTTGTAAATCTTTTCTTTCTTTTTCTTTAATCTTTAGGTATTCTCTTGTTATTTTTTTTTATTTTAGTTACCTTTTTTTTATACAATTTGATAACATGCATGATAGTTTTAGTGAATATTTTGTTTATTTTATTTGAAAGCATGTTTAAATTAGTTTAGAATTTTGATAATATTAATAGCAAAGTTTATGTATATTTTTAGCATCTTTTAGCATATTTTTACCTTTTTATTTGAATTATAATAGTTTAGGTTATTTTAATAATATCGTATGTGAGTGTACTCCATGTACCATTTACTTAGAAATTGCATGCCGTAGGACTTATAATTTTATCTTTCTATTTGTTCTAATTTAGAGTACTATGTACATATGTTATGTATTTTTCATATTTAATTTTGGATGTTCTCTCTTTGTCTCTATTTTTTTTATTTGCATTATTTGAGAAATTCTATTAAAAAATTAATGATGATTAGTAGAGGCCAACCTTATGATTGGACGAACGGGGGTGCCTAATACCTTTTTCGATTCGTACCATAACTCCCGAACCTTTTTTCTCTTGTTAACGTTTTCAGGATCAGTAGTTATTTTTGTTTTTCTTAGTTTTTCTCAAAAATTAAGTGGCGACTATATTTTCAACAAAAAAAATTTTCAAAATTTGACTTTCAAGGTTTTAAAATATTTTCTAAACATCTTTGAAATTTCTTTTTTTTGAAATATTTTCAAAACCCTCCTAAATTCCAACGCCACAATACCAAATGTATATTATTGAAACAACCCAAAATTATGAAATCAATTAAATCATGCTTCAAAAATGTTAAACTATAACTAAAAATAAAATAAATAAAAAGAAACTATGCTAATGATTAAAATATTTTTGAGTTTTATGTTAAAGAGAAAAAGAGAAAAGAAGAATAAATGAAACACTATTAAAAGGAAGTTAAATTAAAATTACAAGATTTGAATGAATTTTATGCTTAACAAAAGAAAGGAAAAGAAAAATGAAGGAAATGCGACAAAAGGAAAACTTAACTAACATTAAAAGGGAAAAATTATGCCATCATTTAAAAGAAGAATTAGGAAAATAAAAAAATGTTAAACTAGCATAAAATAAACACTATGAAATGAAGAGTATGCTAATATTAAAAAAAGAAAAGAAAAATGACAAAAAAATAATGGAACATTATAAGAAAAATAAAGCTAATAATAAAAGAAAAAGGAAACGAAAATGCTAGAAAAGAAAATTACACTAATATTAAAAAAAAAGAAAACAAATGCTTGTAAGGAATATTAAACTAACGCTAAAAGAAATGTAAAAAATAAAATATGGGTGTAATATTGACAATTACAACCATATATATGTAAGTGTTTGGACTATAACAATAACGATATCGTTAGTCATATTGTTAAATTATGTTAATACTAATCAATAATTTAATAAGCTTAATGTAAGTGTGCAATATGTAAAACAAGTAAACTAAGTATGCTAAAACTTGAATTCAAACATAAGTATAGCAACTACATTAACAATGTAAGACCATAGTTAAGATGAAACACTTAAATTAACCCAGTCACTCTAAGGAGGTAAAAGATGGAGTTTAGAAGGACCAGGGATCCAAGCAAAGTACCTAGATTGCTAAAGAATCCTCGAGTTGGGGAATGGTGATGGAAAATTCGATCCTCAAGCGATGATCCAAGCTAAGGTTTCAGAACTTCGGTATCGGGTGTTCGACTCCCGGTAGTTCGGCAGGATTTCGGCGTCGGGGCTCAGGATTGCTCGGCGACTTGGCAGAGCTTCTCTCTATAAAATTTTGCCCTAAAAACGTACCAGGGAATACGATATTTATAGAATTTTTCAACAAATAAAATATTGACATGTTTTGGGACACGTCAGGCCATTAGGAGTTGGCGGTCGCCATGTTGGAGTTGGCGACCCCAAGGTTCAGTGTAGCGGTCGCTGCATTGAGCTAGGATTTTCAAGAGGTTCTATTAGCGGTCACCACAATAGACATAGTGGTCACCACAAAAGGTAGAGCTTCTAAGAGGTTTTATTAGTAGTCGTCACAATGAACATAGCGGTTCAAGATGATTTTATTGGTTTGAAGGTTTTAATCATTAGGTTCAAATACCGACCTTGGATAATTTCTCGAGGATTAAATTGAGGCATCATTCTAATTGTTTTCATCATCAAATTCTCCTAAGATTAGGCGGGGTGAAATTGAGGTGTCTACACTGTGTAATCTCCCTCCGCTACTAGATGCTCTGAGGCGTGAGTCCCTACCATCTCCAGCAGCAGGTCGACGCGGCTCAGGGGGTCGATCCTGAGCATGCGGGGTGGAGGGACCACCGAAATCCTGAAGTGGTCGAGGCCAAGTGACTGGCGAACCACCCTCTCCCTCAGATAGTACTCTCGATCGAAGGGCCCCTCTAACTTAACCCGCATAGAGGTAATCTCCCGGCTGCGAATCAAGTCTGCACCAGCCTAATCCTCTATGCCCCTTCGTACATCCCAATGCATCTATAATAATTTAGTGAACAAAAGAATAGTAAATGGTAAATGGTGCAGAATCGGGATCTGCAAACGACACAATACGCGGTACAATGCAGTAATCAATGTACAGAACAGGGTTCAGTGAATAGTGCAGTGGTAAGTGAGTTGTGAGTAGTATAGTACGGTATAGTGAACAGTGCAGTATACAGTAATCAGTTCAGTGTTCAGTAAACAGTGTAGTGCAGAGTGAACGATGAATAATATGATACAAAGAGCAATGTACAGTATGGAAAGCAGTAAATAGTGATACATGGTCTGGGGTCATCGGTCAAGAGATGCCCAAAATCTGTCAATATCCTTCCCCCTAGCCTTCTTTTCTTTCAAACCTCGGGACCACCGAGCTGCACAAGGAATGACTAAAGGGTCCACTCAGGGGTTCGCCGGGACATGAAGCCCGAGGAACTCATAAGTCCAAAGCTGTAGAGAAAAGATGTCAGCAAGTAGATAATGAATAATGGATAACAGAAATGAATAATGTACAGAAACAAAAGCATACCTCCCACACCCTCCAGCATCCCCTGATGTTGAGCTCTTGGGAAAATCGGGTCAAGGCCGTTATAAAGCCATAAAGAGTAGCCAGAGTAGCTCCTCCCAAGTCGTAAGTGGCAACGCGGTCGAGGCAAGCAAGTGCACCTAAATAATGAGAATGAATGGTGTTCTCCTTGTTCGAGAAGAAAGAGGTACCGAACATATACAGTAGAAATCTGTGGGCGACCCATTCGTAGTGGCGATGCTCGGTGCAAGGAAAATGGCAGAAGTAATCGAAGAACCATGTGTATTGGACCCAGTCTCTGTCCATCTGTATAGGAACAGCTCCAAGCAGGAACATTACTGCATCGGCAGACCAGGCGATGGAAGAATTTAATGGTATGGAAGCTCCTCTGACTCTAATGCCGATGATCATCAAAAAATCCAGAGGCATCAGGGTAACCTCGAACGTGGTGAAATAGAAGGTGTTGCTGATATCCCATCACTACTAAGCCAGGGCTGTCAGCCAGACTCGGTCGTTGCTCATCCTACCCAATAAGGGTATGAACTGAGCAAAGCCAGAAGCATCAACGAGAGCCCGACTAGGAGCAGGAAGGGCATCATATCACTCTAACATCTCGCCTAAGGTGAAGCCACCAAAGCCCGAGACGTGATGACCGGCCTAAAAAGAAGAAGATAAGTAGAGAATATATCAAGACAGGTGGAATGCAGAAAGTAACTGAAAGAAATAAAACCCCTAGGTTTGTGTGTGTGTGACGACCCTTCGGTCCTCCTAAGTCCTAGAAGATTAGGCACTCTAAGCCCTGGTGTACTAGGTAAATCTCTCAAGCCCTAAAAGACTAGGCACCCCAAGCCCTGATGCGCCAAGCAAATCTTGCACGTCATAGTAGAAGACTAGGAACCCCAAGTTCTGGTGCGCCAGGCAAATCTCTCAAGCCCTAGAAGATTAAGTGCCCTAGGTCCTGGTGAGCCAGGCAAATCACTCAAGCCACTAGGCACCCCAAGCCTTGGTGCACCAAAAAAAAGCTTGCACGTCCTAGTAGAAGACTAGGAATCCCAAGCCCTGGTGCGCCAGATAAATCTCTCAAATCCTAAAAGATTAGGCATCCTAAACCCTGGTGAACCAGGAAAATATCTCAAGCCCTAGAAGACTAGGTACCCTAAGTCCTGGTGCGCCAGGCAAATCTTGCACGTCCTAGTAGAAGATTAGGAATCCCAACCCTTGATATGCCAGGAAAATCTCTCAAGCCCTAAAAAACTAGGCACCCTAAGCCCTGGTAAGCTAAGAAAATCTCTCAACCCCTAGAAGACTAGGCACCCTAAGCCCTGGTGAGCCAGAAAAATCTCCCAAGCCCTAGAAAACTAGGCACCACAAGCCAACCAGGCAAATCTCTCAAGCCACTAGGCACCCTAAGCTCTAGTACGCTAGAAAAATCTTGTATGTCCTAGTAGAAGACTAAGAACCCCAAGCCCTGGTGTGCCAGGAAAATCTCTCAAATCCTAGAAAATTAGGCACCTTAAAGCTTGGTGAGCCAGACAAATCTCTCAAGCCCTAGAAGATTAGGCACCCCAAGCCCAAGTGGGCCAGGAAAATCTTGCATGTCCTAATAGAAGACTAGGAATCCCAAGCCTTGGTGCGCCAAAAAAATATCTCATGCTCTAGAAGACTAGGCACCCTAAGGCTTGGTGAGCAAGGCAAATCTCTCAATCCCTACAAGACAAGGCACCCCAAGCCCTGGTACGCTAGGTAAATCTTGCACGTCCTAGTAGAAGACTAGGAACCCTAAACCCTGGTGAGTCAGGAAAATCTTGGACGTCCTAGTAGAAGACTAGGAATCCTAAGTTCTGGTGAGCTAGGCAAATCTTGCACTCCCTAGTAGAATACTAGGTACCCTAAGCCCTGTTGCGCCAGGCATATCCGTTTAATCCTAGGTTCGTGTGTGAGTGACGATCCTTTGATTTTTGCACGCCCTAGTAGAAGACTAGAGACCCTAAGCCCGGTGCACCAGGCAAATCTCTATCCTAAATCATTCTATGTATTCCCAAAAAATAAAATACAAAAAATAAACCCCATAGATTCCATGTTACCTCTTAGATTTTATATAATTTTTCCTAGATTTTTAGGATTTTCGAAAAAAATTTCCCTAATTTTTAAGTTTTTTGAAAAAATTACCTTTAATTTTCATGATACCATCCTTCAGATTTTTGTTTTTTAAAGGAATCTTATGTTTTTCCAAAAAATAATAAATCAAAAATTCTTTCCCCTAGTTTTTATGTTGTACCCTAAAAACAAAAACAAAAAAATCAACCCCTTTATTTTTATGACTTTGATAAAAAATAAAAATGAAACAATAACCCCCCCCCTTTTATTTGTTTATAAACCCTAATCCTAGTGTCCCTACTATTTTAATCTCCTTTGTACGGGTACTTAGGCAAAATTTTTGGTTTGGTATTCGAGTTTGTTGTGTTTTACATGTCCTGATCTCAAAACATGACATACAGTTATCACAGATATCAAATATTGCATCACATCATCGCATATCACAGGGGAAATCATAGGCATGCATCTATGTTTGAGATATAACAAAAAGGATAGGGAACCTACCAATGGACGCTGGCGAGAAATGTGCTGGTCTGGTTCCCAGAGGAGAACGTTGGCAGCCACAGTATCAGTAGGAGGATTATAGTGCCTCATCCTGCTCGGAACCAAGCGATGAGATGCCGGGGCATACGTGTGTGGGTCGAAGGGAGCTAAATGACCCACTTTAGCATGTGGATCAAGGAAATTGTCCATCTTGGCCTCAACGGCAGCATCTGCAGCCACCTTTGCCTCGACAGCTACCCGTGCCTCCTTAGCAGCACGGTGTGAGGCATGCTCTGCCTAAAAAACAAGTGCGTCCATCGCAACGAAGGGCTGTCTGGTAGTAACTCCTCCAGCGGAAAGGTTGGTGGTCGCGCCCCCAAGAGTCCCCGTGATGGAGCGCTCACTCATCGAGGGATCCCGAATAGCTTCCGCGATGTCCTCAAGATGTCCGTGTCCCGCCATGTCAGAAAAAGCAAGAGAGAAGGGCATGAAAAGCTAAAAGGTGGAGGAAGCAAAGAGAAATTTGAGAGAGAGTTGAGTGCACAGAGGAGCAAGAGAGAGAGAGAGAGAGAGAGAGAGAGAGAGAGAGAGAGAGTAGGGATGCGAATGAGCCTCACCTGAGCAACTTTGGAGATTGTATATGCGTCTGGAGGTGGCGGTCGCCACCTTCCATTGCAGCGATCACCATGGTATTCAAGGGACACACGGCAACCGCCGGCTTAAAAGGATTTTGAATGCAACGACTGCCATGTTAGAGGAAAAATGAAGCGGCGATTGCCACCTATCAAGCGGTCATGTCAACCGTCTCGTGCTTTGGACCCAATGACCGCCACGAAGATTCTGGCGGCTGGGTGTTAGTTTTTCATCATGGAGCTTTGGGGTTTTGAAAGGTCTGTTTGGATGTTTTATTTTATGTTTTTTCTGTGTTTTTGGGGTGGATTATTGTTTGTTTGCATCTTTTATTAAAATATGTTTTAGGGTTTATCATTGTGTGTTTTGTTTGTGTGTGTTTTTTAAAAATAATTTTTAAATTTTGTATGTGTTTTCAAAAATATTTTAATTGCAAAAAAGATTTTCAAAAATAATTTTCCTTAAAAACAGTTTTAGACTTTATCTTGTTTTTTTTTACCTTGTCTTTTTGTGATTTTCTCCTGATAAATTTAATTTTAAAGTCTGATTCGACATTTTAATTATTTTCATTGATTTACGGTTATCCTTTTCAATAAAGATAATTTTAAGCTTTGACTTGATTTTTAATTATTTTTATCCCGTACTTCGTCTCGAGTTTTTATGTCTTAACTCGACCTATTAATTCGTAGTTCTCTCTGATGAGGATGATTTTAAAGTTTTGACTCGACTTTTTTAGTTATCCTTATCCTGTTATCGTTCCGAGTTTTTAGGTGTTGACTTGACCTATTAATTCGTTGTTGTTTCTCCGATTAAGATAATTTCTAGGATCTTAACTCGATCTTTGACTTGTTTGTTTGGGCTTCTTTAGATCTTGAGTCGATCTTTAGGATTTGTTTGATCATACCAATATCATATTAGCATTTACATCATGTTTTGTATTTGTGCATTTGCTCCATGAACTATGTTTTGATCTGATCCCTAGCAAAGGGGTACGTAGGCAGCTCGATGGAAGTTCAAGTGTGACCGACATCATATGCATGCTCGGTCAAATCGATGTTGTCTCTGGATCTTTAATATGACTTGCATCACGTGTTGCTATGCAAGCTATATCAAAGAGGGACAACTATAGACACCCCAATTTGATCCCACCTAATCTTAGGTTGATCCAATTGAATCCGATTATAAAAGTAATTGGAATGATGCTCTAGTACGATCCTCGAAAAATGATCCAAGCTCGATAGTTGAGACCAATGATCAAAACCTTCAAACCAGTGAAAATACTTTTTAAACCGCCATGTTGGAACCTTGTGGTCGCCATGTTCATTGTGACGACTGTCAATAGAATCCCTTGGAAACCCTAACATAAGTGGCGACCGCCACAATTGAACCATGGGGTCGCCAACGAGCATAATCTATTGCCCCGAGGCGTACAAAACATGCCTTCAGCAGGCATACAAAAAGGAAAACAACTAGAGTCTTCCGTCCACACGGCCACCACTAGATCAACTCCTTCAGATCATCATCCTCATGTCATGAAAATGGTTTTACAGCAAAAGTCCCATACCGTGAGCCGAAGCCCAATAGAAATAGACTATATAAAGCTATAGAATAAGATATGCAATCAAATGGTGGGAGCTAGCTCAACCATAAGTAGAACCAGGCATTTTAACTAATGCAAATAATAGTTAAAGAAAACTGTAATCAAAACATTGCTTTCCACTTGGATCATTCAACTGAGGAAAGAAATAAAATGGGTCCTATGTACCGACTCCGCCACAAGGGGACAGATGTAGTAACTACAGACTCCTACCCCTTTACCCAATCCCTATACATCGTAGGACCAGTTAGAAAAATGCAAGTTCTATACGAAGCCACCACAGCGTAAAAGCTTAATTTACGGGCCCACAATCTGAGGGTACAAAGCATCCAACTACTTAATTTATCGGGACTAGCCCGAAGGTACAAAGCACCTACTCTGCGCACATTTCTAGACATACATCGAGGGCAACTCGTGCCAAATATTCGTTATCCCGGTACATCTAAAGAATCATTTTACAAAACTAAAACGTTTTCACCTTTATACCAACGATCCATCCATCAACATGGAGTTTAAACAAACATATAGATCCATCCATTAACATGAAGATCAAACGAAACATGTAAAAACATGAATTTCAAAGCTATACAACATATGTATAAAAATGAAATCCAATCCATCTACTATGGAGATCAACAGGTATGTAAGAACACACACTTTTATCAAGCATTTTCAAGGTTGAGTCCAACCCCAAAAGTTAACTCCAAACCTCCAAAAGAAAACATACTTTTCCCAAAGTTTTCATAAAAACTCCTTTTTAAACCATTCCCTCCGAAAACCAACCTCCGAAACGCGAGATTACATGAATCTATCGCATTAAAACCAAACGAGGAAGGAAAGGAGAACCAAAACCCAACCACCGAACCACCAAAACATCACCAAACAGCCCACACAGGACCCTAGTTGACTGACCCAAGCCCCCAGTTAACTGAAAACTCTTGAGAAAAGAAGAAAAACCAAAACAGAAACATATCAGTTGACTGACCTGAAGGTCCAGTCGACTGATCCTCAAAAAGAAAGATCCAGTCGACTGATAACCATGGTCGAGTCGACTGACCTTCCCTAGAAAACGATTTAAAGCCACGGTTTTTGCTTCCAAACCCCAAATTAAACCTCCAAACATTCGTATAACACCCTTGGACATCCACACGTCCAACCTCAACATCAAAACCTCGAAAGAAAACTCTCGAAACACACTTTCATCCACCGAAAATGATGGAAAACGGTTTTACCACCAAAAACCCATCTTTGAAACAAAGTCGATTTTCATGCGTTTTAAAACGGTAGAAACACGTATGATTACACATTGAACCCTTTAACAGTTATACAGTCTAGAATTCTACCTCAGTGAGTCAAAACTCGATGCCTCGATCCACGTGTAAAATCAATCTTCGTTAGAATAAAATTTCGTTCGGATGGATGCGTATACCACGATGCCAACAATATGGATCGACTGTTGGATCGTCAAAAACCAAGCCCTGGGGCCCCGAGAAGTTAGAGAGAAAGCAGAGAGAAAACTGGAGTAAACTTAGGAGTTAAGTTTTGAAAATATCTTTTGAAAATGTCTAACTCCAGATATTTATAGGCATCAAATTTTTTTTTTTAATTTTTAAAATTCGCACCATAACTCCCCGCAGCCCTTGGGACCAACCCCACATGCTCAGATAAACCAAAATATGTATCAAAATGCATATAAGCATATTAAAGCAAAAACGCCTAAACGTGTTGAAAAACACCGAATATGCATATATATCAAAAATAAAATAGTACAGGGTCTCACAACTCTCTCCCCTTAAGGAATTTTGCCCCTGAAATTCACTACAAGGTCACGAGGTAAACAACTCCGGGTATCAAGCACGAATCCCAGACTCAAGCTCCCAAGTCGCTTCTTCAACTCCGTGATGAAGCCATTGAACTTTGACATAAGCAATCGTTCTCCCTCGTAACACTTGTACCTTTGTATCTAGGTTCTTCATAGGATGCTCCTCATACGTGATATCCTCGTCAACCCATAACTCAGCCCAATCCAGAACATGTGACGGAGCTGGCTCATACTTCCGAAGCATGAAAACGTGAAACATGTTATAAACAGATGCCAACTGAGGTGGCAAGGCCAGACGGAATGCCACCACCCCAATCCTTTTTAGGATCTTAAATGGTCCAATAAAGTGCGATGATAGCTTCCCGCTATAGCCAAACCTCATCAACCCTCTGCGTGGCGAAACCTTTAGAAATACGTGATCCCCCACTGCAAACTCCAATGGTCTCCTCATCTGATCTGCATAACTCTTCTGGCGGCTCTGAGCTGTCACCAGACGCTGACGAATCACTGCAATCTTCTTTGTTATCTCCCGTACTAGGTTGGGTCCCAAAACAACGGTCTCTCCCACCTCTGTCCAACACACAAGCGATCTACACGGTCTACCATACAAAGCCTCATACGGTGCCATCCCAATACTAGACTAATAGCTTTTGTTGTATGCAAACTCTACCAATGATTGATGATCTTCCCAAGAACCCCGAAATAAAGCACACAGGCTCTCAACATGTCCTCCAAAATTTGGATGGTCCTCTCAGACTGACCGTCGATCTGTGGGTGAAAAGTTGTGCTGAAGGTCAAGCTAGTCCCCAAAGACATATGAAGACTCTGCCAAAAGAACGATGTAAAGTACGGGTCTCGATCAGAGACAATAGTTATAGGTACTCCGTGTAGTCGGACTATCTCCCGAAAATACAACCTACCCAATCTGTCCATCGAATCCCTCACTCGAATGGGAACAAAATGTGCCGACCTCGTCAGCCTATCAACCACAACCCAAACAGTATCATATCCCGCCGGTGATCGAGGAAGTCCTAATACAAAATCTATCGTGACATTCTCCCACTTTCACTCAGATATAGGCAACGACTGTAACAATCCCGCTGGCCTTTGGTGTTCCACCTTTACTTGCTGACAAGTAAGGCATCGAGAAACGAATTGGATCACGCCTCTCTTCATTCCAGTCCACCAGAACTGACGATACAAATCATGATACATTTTCGTGCCTCCTGGATGCACTGCAAGACATGAATGATGAAACTCATGTAGCATCTCAGCTCGGCACGACTCTGGCACAAACAATCGCCCTGTCAACCTCAGACTCTGATATGAACCTATCACCAATCTTGCTGTGTCCTTCCCACTAGCAATGCGATCCCGTATCATCTGAGCCTCCTGATCGGTTCGCTGAGCCTCTAACACACGTGCAACCAATGTGGGCTGTGAAGCTACTGAATATAAATTCGCACCCCTTCCTGTCTCCCGAAGACACAAATCAAACTCCCCAACGTCTCTAAGCATGCCCCACTCTCATAAAGCCACAAATGCTAACGAGCCATGAGATCTCCTACTGAGTGCATCGGCTACGACATTTGCCTTTCCTAGGTGATACTGCAAATCAAAGTCATAGTCTCCCAATAACTCCATCCATCGTCGTTGGCAAAGATTCAGGTCATTCTGCGAAAACGAGTATTTCAAGCTCTTGTGATCAGAAAAAACCTCAAAGTGCTCACCATATAGATAATGCTGCCATGTCTTCAAAGCGAAGTCCACGGCTGCCAACTGTAGATCGTGCGTCGGGTAGTTCTTCTCATGTGTCTTCAACTGCCATGAGCCGTAGGCTACAACCTTACCTCCTTGCATCAATACGCAGCCCAAACCATCGTGTGACGCATCGCAATACACTATATACCCCAGACCTCGCTCTGGAATAATCAACACTGGAGCATTGGTCAATCTCCTCTTCAGCTCCTGGAAAGCTGACTCACAAGACTTGATCCACACGAACATAACTCCCTTTCGCGTTAGACGAGTCATAGGTGCTGCCAACCTAGAGAAGTCCTTGACGAACCGCCGATAATACCTACCAGACCCAAAAAACTGTGGATCTCAAAGACGTTCTTCGGTCGCTGCCAATCCATCACGGCATTAGTCTTCGACGAGTCCACTGATGCCCCATCCTGCGACACCATGTGTCCAAGGAATCTCACCTCCAACATCCAGAACTCACACTTCTCGAACTTTGTCTACAGGCGATGTTCTCTCAGAAGCTGCAAGATAACATGCAGATGTTCCTTGTGCATCTCTCTCGTGGGTGAATAGATCAGAATGTCGTCCACGAATACCACCAGAAAACTGTTCATCAAACCCATAAGGGTAGAAGATACGGTTCATCAAACCCATAAATGTCGTAGGGCGATCATCAAACCGAACGACATAACCAGAAACTTGTAGTGACCATAATGAGTCCGAAAGGTGGTCTTCGCTATGTCCTCATCTCTACTCCTCAACTGGTGATACCCTGACCTCAAGTCAATCTTCGAAAAATAGCGTGATCCCTCCAGTTGATCAAACAGGTCGTCAATCCTAGGCATAGGATGCTTGTTCTTCACGGTTACCTGGTTCAGCTTCCTGTAGTCTATACACAATCTCAAAGACCCATCGTTCTTCTTTGCAAAAAGAGATGGAGCTCCCCACAGCAATGTGCTCGGCCACACAAATCCCTTGTCTAGCAACTCCTGCAACTACACCTTGAGTTCTCGTAACTCAATCGGTGCAAAGCGATACGATGGCATAGAAATGGGAGCTACTACTGGAACAAGATCAATAGAGAACTCCACATCTCACCTCGGCGGTAACTCGAACAGATCATCAGGAAAGACATCTGGGTAATCACAAACCACAAGGGGTTGCTCCCCTCGAACCTCGCCCAGCTCATCCAACCTGAGCGCATAAAAGAGAAAACCCAAGTTCCCTTGAACCCGAGTGGCATCGGGCATAGACACCAAGTCCTCATCCCGATCACCCATAAAGTAGAAACTGTCACCCTTCGATGTACAGATCGACACTCTCCGGCGCTCACAGTCTATAAAGGCACAGTAGGTAGACAGCCAGTCCATCCCTAGGATGACATCAAATGTGGTCATGTCTAGAATGATAAAATCAAACTCTAAACAACGGCCGGCGACTCCCAACTCACAGGATCTACAAACCCTACTCAACACCGCATTCCCACTGACTGGTGTCTTTACGCTCAATGCACTACCCAATGGGTCTATTCGTAACCCCAATATAGATGCAAAGGCAGAGGAGATAAAAGAATGTGATGCTCCTGTGTCGATGAGAACACTGGCCCATGATCTAAAGACTAGAAGAGTACCTCTGATCATGGCTGGAGTAGCTGCAGCATCAGATGCAACTGGTGCTTTGGAAGCACTGCGATCAGCAAGAACATAAGCTATGGCCTGCGGTGGTCTGGTCTGCCCACCATAACTCAGAGTCATCGGCTGCCTCACAGACTGTGCTGAAGTACCTCCCTCTATAAACCTAGACATCTGGGCCCTAGGTTGCTGAGGAGCCTGTCGTCTCTGCACAGATGGAGCAGCGGGCGCTCTTGTTGCACTCTGAACATTCCCTTCCCAGGGATAGTACTTACGGATGCGCCCGGACTGACCACACCTATAGCATACAAGTGGGTCTCTCGCTTGTGATTGGACAGACGCTGAATTCTGTACCTGGCCCTTCTGCGAGCACTCAACTGAATGATGTCCCAGCTGTCCGCATCGATAACAAATTAGTCCTCTCTGCTCTGGCCTTCTTGTGAAAGCCACTAAAGGTGTAGGTGCGAATGACTGCGGCTGATATGACCTGGAAAAATAAGAACTTGGACCCAACGGCCTTTGGCGTTTGTTCCTACGCCCCTGAAGCTGTGTTCCCCATCACTCTGCTGGCCTTTACTCTCTCTCATTCTGTGACTCTCTGCCAACGAGTCCTCTACTCGGATGGCAGCTTCCACCCGCGCGATGTACACCTCCAAACCCAGAGCTGCAACCCTATCCTTGATGGCAGGTCAAAGGCCCCTCTCAAACCTCCTCGAATGTAACTCCTCTGTAGATACTATCTCAGCTGCAAACTGCGACAGATTTGCAAACTTGGCCTCATACTGGACCACTGAAAGTTCCCTGAACAAGGGAGAGGAACTCCTCTTTGTAAGTATCCCTCGAAGATCTTAGAAAGTACTTCTCCAAGAAAGCTCTCGTGAAAGTAGCCCACGTGTCATCTACTGTGGTCTTGGTGAACTTTCACCATTCTCTAACATCTTCCCTCAGTTGGAACGCCGCCAACTTTACGCGTAAGGCATCCTCCTAAATATCTAGCGTATCGAAAATTGTCGTGGTCACTTCCAACCACTAAGTAGCAACCTTGGGGTCCAGGTCCCCCAAAAAGGTTAAAGGATCCAACCACCGGAACTCCATCATGGCCACAGAAGCCCTTAGCTCCGGAACCCTTACTCTAGCCCTGGTAGCCTCAGCCATAGCTCTCATAGTGGCAAGCATCTCCTGGACAACGTCAGCACCTCCCACTTGTTCCTATGGGGCATGAACGTTCCCTTCTTCCGGAACCTGAGCATAAACACGACCTCAGCTATGGCCTCGGTCACGACCCCGTCCCCGCACTCCCCGCATGGACATAGCTTAGAAAGCAATATAACAAGATAAACTTTCCTACAGCATGTTACTACGTAGCATAAACACATAACGCACATAAGCATGCTAACACATAGCCACTTAAGGTTATGTAAACACGTCTCACAACTGAGGAGAACCAACAAGATGGACGCGTCAATTTGGATAGCGTATTCATATTCCTTGCTAGAAAACACGTTGGCCAAATGCATTTCTAACTTGGCGTCCAAATATGTTCGTCCAAACACCCTGAGGCAGACTAGTCAATCCTAAAATTCAACCTCTATACCCACATATGCACAAACAATCATGCTCAAAAGGCTATCAGCATGTTATAGAAATATCTAAACACATGCAAGAAAGCATACTCAATCAACCTCACCAGGTGATAAACCCCATTTCCATGGCTCTAAGGTATTCGAACCTAGAGCTCTGATATCAAGTTGTCACGCCCCAAAATCCAGGGTCACGTGAAAATCCACCAAATACCAGTTTTTATGAAAAATAGGTTTTCATATAACAAATCCACTTGCTGAAATCAAAAGAATACCCAATATGAATATGTCATAAATAGTAGATATTCATATTCAACAAGCATAATCTATCGCTCCGAGGCGTACAAAACACGCCTTCAGCAGGCATACAAAAAGAAAAACTACTAGAGTCTTCCGTCCACACGGCCACCACTAGATCAACTCCTTCAGATCATCATCTCATGTCCTGAAAATGGCTTTACAGTAAAAATCCCACACCGTGAGCTGAAATCCAATAGAAACAGACTATATAAAGCTGTAAAAAAGGATATACAATCATATGGTGGGAGCCAGCTTAACCACAAGTAAAACCAGGCATTTTAACTAATGCAAACAATAGTTAAAGAAAACAGTAATCAAAATATTGCTTTCCACTCAGATCACACAACTGAGGAAAGAAATAAAATGGTTCTTAAGTACCAACTCCGTCACAAGGGGACAGATATAGCAACTACAGACTCCTGCCCCTTCATCCAATCCCTGCACATCGTAGGACCGGTTAGGTAAATGCAAGTTCTATACGAAGCCACCACAGCATAAAAGCTTAATTTACGGGCCTGAAACCTAAGGGTACAAAGCACCCAACCGCTTAATTTATGGGGACTAACTCGAAGGTACAAAGCACCAACTATGCGCACGTTTTCGGACTTACACAAAGGGCAACTCATGCCAAATATTTGCTATTCCGGTACATCTAAAGAATCATTTTACAAAACCAAAACGTTTTCACATTTATACCAATGATCCATCCATTAACATGGAGATCAAACAAACATATAGATCCATCCATTAACATGAAGATTAAACGAAACATGTAAAAACATGAGCTTCAAAGTTATACAAAATATGTATAAAAAGGGGATCCAATCCATCTAGCATGAAGAACAACAGGTATGTAAGAACACACTTTTATCAAGCATTTTGAAGGTTGAGCCCCAATCCCAAAGGTCAACTCCAAACCTCCAAAAGAAAACATACTTTTCCTAAAGTTTTCATAAAAACTCATATTCAAACTATTCCCTCTAAAAACCAACCTCCGAAACGCGAGATTACATGAATCTATCCCATTAAAACCATACAAGGAAAGAAAGGAGAACCAAAACCCAACCACCGAACCACCAAAACATCACCAACAGCCCACACAAGACCCTAGTCGACTGGCCCAAGCCCCCAGCCAACTGAAAACTCTCGGGAAAAGAAGAAAAACACAAACAGAAACATATCAGTCGATTGACCTGAAGATCTAGTCGACTGATCACCATGGTCCAATCGACTGACCTTCCCTAGAAAATGATTTTAAGCCATGGTTTTTGCTTCCAAACCCAAAATCAAACCTCCAAACATCCGTATAACACCCTTGGACATCCACACGTCCAACCCCGACATCAAAACCTTGAAAGAAAACTCTTGGAACACACTTTCATCCACCAAAAACGATGAAAAACGATTTTACAACCAAAAACCCATCTTTGAAAGAAAGTCAATTTTCATGCGTTTTAAAATGGTAGAAACACGTATGATTACACATAGAACACTTTAACAGTTATACGGTCTAAAATCCTACCTCAATGAGTCAAAACTCGACGCTTCGATGCACGTGTAAAATTGAGCTTCGTCGGAATAAAATTCTGTCCGAATGGATGCGTATACCACGATGCCAACAACAAGGATCAGCTGTTGAATCGTCAAAAACCAAGCTCCGGGCCCCCGAGAAGTTAAAGAGAATGCAGAGAGAAAATTGGAGGAAATTTAGGAGTTAAGTTTTGAAAATATCTTTTGAAAATATCTAACTCCAGACATTTATAGGCCTCTAAAATATTATTTTTTAAAAATTTTTGAAATTCGCACCATAACTACCTGTAGCCCCCGAGACCAACCTCGCATACTCAGATAAACCAAAATATGCATCAAAACGCATATAAGCATATTAAAGCAAAAACGCCTTAACGTGTTGAAAAACACCAAATATGCATATATATAAAAAATAAAACGGTACAGGGTCTCAGAAAGATGGTTATGCGGGATGCGGGATGCGGGATACACACATAGGTTTAACCAGAACACATATCGTTTGCCCCCGAACCAAAAATCCCAATGCATAACCAAGTTTTTGTAAAACAAAAAGGGATTATTACTCCCCACTTCAAAGTTTTGGTGAAAACAACCATTACACCTAAACCTCTTACCATTCCCAATCTACTCATCCCACTTTCACATTCCAATATTTTATTCAATGAAGGTTTTACCAACCCAATGTATCTATTTATTCATTTCAATACCAAAGCTGGACGGCGCCTATAGACCCAGGCATATTTATCGCCATAGGTCCATGCGAGATCCGAGGGATAAATATCTATTTTATAGCCCGGTACAGTGAGCACACATTTTGATTTTTCTCGAAAATATCGTTAGATGGGCCGCCCAAGAGCACGCTTTTACGGGGACTAACCCGAAGGAAGGGCCTACCTTACATTGCACAAGTTTTCGGTCTTTCATCGAGGAGTAACTCGTGCCCAAACTTAATTATTCACTTTCTCCACGCAGTACTATAATCATCTCATATAATTTACAATTTTTCATCAAAAACCCCCAAATTTACATACTCGACACTAGCATGTACCACACAAATCATGAAATATGAGCACAATAGGTTGTCCCAACCTTCAATTTACACAATAATCATATCAATTTCAATATATAGGTTCTATAACACCAAAATCCCTAATTTCCAAGGTTTAAGCTCAATTTAAAATCCTAACCCAACATTTTTCAAATTCAACCGTGTGCAACGACAACGCATAGATAGAATCAAGTTAAATTCTTCGTAGATCTAAGATTTAACCTCCCATAACAACACATCCTAACCTAGAGTTTCCAAAAATATCATTTTCGTGATTTTATACTCAAAAATCAAAAATACAACACATGTCACATAGATATTCAAAGAGAGTTTTGAATCCTCCCGTTATGAAGCTTTAGCACTTAAGAAATTGCCCTAACAGGCCCCAAATACGAGATCCTCCAATCGAAAGATGAGGGAAGAGTCTCCGACGGCAAGATCGAACCTCCAACGAGCAAATAACCGAGGTGGAAGTGCAAGATCCCACCAAGGGAAGCAAAGAAGCTCCAAACATCCTCCAAGCTCAAGCCTTAACCCTCACTTTTGCTTTAGAGAGAGAGACATGAAAAGAATGAGGAAAAAGGAGGCCCCACGCGACTTTTTTAAAAGTTTGCTCCGCGACAGTGCAGTCGAGCAGACCCCCACCGCTCGAGCGGTCCCCTCCTTCAAAACCTCTTGGCCATTTGTCCGCTCAAACGGGCTCTCCACCGCTCGAGCAGTCAGCGCTGTGAGGCAAACTGAACAGAAGCTGCCAGAACCTGGCCAAACGCAAGTCAAACACCTTACCGCAAAGTTTCCATGTATTAACTCACACTCACTATAACGTTAGCCAACACATCCACAGGTTCAAGTTTTAATTCTCACATAACATCCACACTTACAAACATTTCCAGCAGGCATAGTATACTTGTTTTTCGTTAATACAGGAAAATAATAAGGGACCGAGTCCCTACAACCTCCCCCACTTAGGAGATTTCATCCCCAAAATCATACATGCGTCAAGAACTAAACAGCTCGGCGTAGTTTCTACGAACTTCTGAGTCTCGCTCCCATGTTGCTTCTTCAATGCCGTGGTGAAGCCATAACACCTTCATGTACTGAATAGTTCTCCTTCACAAGACTTGTTCTTTTGTGTCAAGAATTCCCTCCGGTCTCTCCTCGTAGGTAACATCATCCTCCACCCTTAACTCCGTCCAATCCAAAACATGGGATGGGTCCAGCTCATACTTATGCAACATAGACACATGAAAAACGTTATGTACAGAGGCTAGCTGTGGTTGGAAAGCTAAGCGATAAGCCACCTCCCCAATCCTATTAAGGATCTCGAACGACCCAATGAAATGTGACGATAACTTCCCACTCTTACCAAACGTCGTCAACCCCCTTCGTGGCGAGACCTTCAAAAACACGTGGTCTCCCACCTTAAACGCTAACGGTCTTCTCCTCTTGTCCGCATAACTCTTTCGACAATTTTGGGCGGTTACTAAGAGCTTACGAAATTGCGTTGATCTTTTCTGTAGTTTCTCGCACAAGCTCGGGTCCTAACACAACTATTTCGCCCACATCAGTTTAGAAAACGGGTGACCTGCAAGGTTTACCGTACAATGCCTCATAAGGAGCCATCTCAATGCTCGACTGGTAACTGTTGTTGTAGGAGAATTCCACCAATAGTAAGTGGTCTTTCCATGACCCACGTAAATCCAGAACACACGCTCGTAACATATCCTTAAGTATCTGAATGGTGCGCTCCGACAGACCATCTGTATGAGGGTGAAAAGCAGTACTAAGAAGTAGGCTTGTCCCCATAGCTGACTGCAAGCTTTGCCAAAAACGCGACGTGAAACGAGAATCTCGGTAAAAAATGATGGAAACTAGCACTCCGTGGAGTCTAACAATCTCACTCACATTCAGCCTGCTCAGCTTATCAACTGAATTTGTCATACGAATAGGTAGAAAATGTGCCGACTTGATCAATCTGTCCACCACAACCCACACGGCATCATGCCCCCTCGGTGACCTCGAAAGGTTCGAAACAAAATCCATGGTGATATTCTCCCAATTTCCATTCAGACACTGGTAACGGTTGTAACTGTCCTACAGGTTTCTTATGCTTGGCCTTCACTTATTGACAGGTGAGACAACGTAAAACGAAAAGCGCAACATCTTTCTTCATACACTTCCACCAAAACTGCATGTGTATGCCATGATACATTTTGGTGCCACCCGGATGCACCATTAGGGGTGAATGATGAAAGTCAAGAAGCACATCTTCGCGACACGCTTTCGGCACAAAAATCATTCCTACAAACCTCAAGCTATAATCGGAATGGATGGTCCACACCGTAGCATCCTCGCCACTCAAGACTAGCTCCCGAAACATAAAACTCTCTGCGTTTGATCATTGTGCCTCTACAACAAGGTAAACAAGGGTAGGTTGAGAAACCACAGTAAATAAGTTAACGCACTCGCCAAACTTTCCCAAACAAAGGTCATATTCTCCGATCTCCCCAAGCATATTCCACTCCCTCACGGCCACGTAGGCCAACGTGCTCAAAGACTTTCGATTAAGGGCATCGGCTACCGCATTGGCCTTGTCCGGGTGATACTGTAGATCAAAATCATAATCTCCCAAGAACTTCATCCACCTCCTTTGGTGCAAATTCAGATCCCTTTGTGAAAACATGTACTTTAAACTCTTATGATCCAAAAATACTTTGAAGCGTTCTCCATACAGGTAGTGTCTCCAGGTCATTAGAGCAAAGACCACTGCAGTAAGGTCTAAATCATGTGTAGGGTAGTTCTTCTCATGAACCTTCAATTACCTCGATCCATAGGCGACCACTTTACTCAATTGCATTAACACACACCCAACCCCTCGTGCGAGGCATCACAATAAACGGCATAACCGAGTCCTCTCTCCGGTATAATCAGAACAGGCGTGCTAATCAACCTTGTCTTCAATGTCTGAAAGGAGAGCTCACAACTATCACCCCATATGAACTTAACTCCTTTCCGTGTAAGGTGTGTCATAGGCGCTGCAAGCCTAAAGAAGTCCTTTACAAATCGGCGATAATAACCTGCCAACTCCAAGAAGCTCCGAATCTTAGATGTTCCCATTCCATTACATGTTCGATCTTAGATGACTCCACTGCCACCCCATTGCTCAAAGCTACATGCCCCAAAAACTTCACCTCGGGTAACCAAAACTCGCACTTGTCGTACTTGGCATACAGTCGATGTGGTCCCGTAACAACTGTAAAGCAATTCGAAGATGCTTCTCATACTCCTTTTCTGATGATGAATAAATCAAGATGTCGTTCCACGAATACTACCACGAATCGATCAAGCTAAGGGTGAAAGATACGATTCATAAGGTCCATGAACATCACTGGCGCATTAGTAAGTCCAAAAGGCATGACCAAGAACTCAAAATGTCCATAGCGAGTTCGAAAAGTCATCTTTAGAATGTCTTCCTCCTTGACCCGCAACTGGTGGTAACCCGATCTCAAGTCGATCTTTGAGAAACAACACAAACCTCTCAATTGGTAAAACAAATCATTAATATGGGGCATATGATACATGTTTTCAACGATCGCGTGGTTCAACTTACGATAATCTATGCAAAGACGCAATGACCCATCATTCTTCTTGGCAAACAATGTCAGAGCTCCCCAAGGAGATACACTAAGGTGGATGAATCCCTTGTCTAACAACTCCTGGAACTACACTTTCAACTCTCTCAACTCAGCCGGTGCAAAACGATATGAAGGCATAGAATTGGGGGC
Organism: Heliamphora exappendiculata; assembly: GCA_034768845.1. NCBI lineage: Eukaryota > Viridiplantae > Streptophyta > Magnoliopsida > Ericales > Sarraceniaceae > Heliamphora > Heliamphora exappendiculata. The sequence continues at coordinate 17,576 of JAOTRH010261820.1, read as the reverse complement.
AGTTCCTGGAATGAGGTCTATGAAAAACTCAACTTCTCGTCATGGCAAAAGTTTAAACAAATCACCCAAAAAAACGTCAAGAAACTCAAAAATAATGGGAGGAAGCTCTCCCCGAGTAGAGTCATTCTCACTCACCGACAAGATCGAGAAAAGGTGGCTAAGGCTGTCCCGGCTCACTGATCTAAGGGATTTAGGTGTTAAACCGTCGTCCCAGTTACCCACAAAGTAAAAGGAAATCTCCCTCCAGTGTGCAAATAAACACCCAACCAGTCTATCTCTAGCCCCAATGCGGATGCGAATGCAGATGAAATGAAAGAATGCAATGCTCCGGTGTCAACGAGACCACTGGCCCAAGAATGGTACACAAAGAATGTACCTCGTATGATCGAAGGACTGGCTGCAGTATCCGGCACGACAGGTGCCATTGACGTACTGGACTCCATAAGAGCATACGCTCGCCCCTGGTTCCCCTGATTCTTCCCGCCACTGCTCTTAGTCCACGGTTGCCTCACTAACTGAGCTGAGGTAGCACCTCATACTGTTCTCACTGACTGTACCCCCGAAGGCAGTTGAGACTGACCATATTTCTGTTGCCCCTGCGACGCTTGCACCTGATGTACTCCGGTAGCACCTTGCATATTCCCTCCCTAGGCGTAATCTCGCCTTTAGTGACCCATCTGGCAACATTAGAAACATGAAAATGGGGTCCTCCCCTAAATCTGGCTCTGGTGCTGCTGCTGTCCTCCCTGTGAGCAGTCTCTTGTAATATGCCCTGGTCGTTTGCATGTATAGCATACTATCTCCCGACATTCAGAACGCCCTGATAAACCCATAAATGGTGTGCCGACCGTAACTGGGACTGAGACCCTGTAGGATAAGAACCCGACCCTCTTGATTTTTTCCTCTTCGTCTGGCCCCCCTCAGACTGAGCACCGAAAGTCCCATGATGTGACTTGCTCTCCCTATTCTTACGGCTTTTCGCCATTGCATTCTCCAATCAGATAGTGGCTTCAACAATCTCAGTATAATCTCGAAAACCCAACGCTGCGATCCTGCCCTTAATCGAAGGTCGAAAACCCCTTCCAAACCTCTTGGTCCACAACTCCTCTGTTGACACCATCTTAGGTGCAAATCGCGATAGATTCGCAAACTTGGCCTCATACTATACCACGGTATGATTCCCTTGAATGAGGGAGAGAAACTCCTCTCGATACGCATCCCGTGAAGAACCCAAAAAATACTTTTCCAAAAAGACCCTAGTAAAAGCGGTCCACATGCCATCTACGGTGGTCTTAGCAAACTTCCACCATTCTCTTGCATCCTCCCAAAGTTGGAACGCCGCCAACCTGACACGCAACTCATCCTCCCCAATCTCCAGGGTGTCTATGATCATGGTCGTTACTTCTAACCACTTGGTAGCAACCTTAGGGTCCGGCTCCCCAGAGAAGATCAGAGGGTCCAACTACCGAAACTCCCTCATTTCCACAGAAGCCCTTGGCTCAGGAGCCCTCACTCCAACCCTAGTTACCTCGGCTATCGCTCTCATTGTGGCAAGCATCTCATGCACAACGTCAACACTGACCACTTGTTCTTGCGGGGCATGGACACTCCCTTCTTTCGGAACCTGGGCATGTGCACGACCTTAGCCACGACCTCAGCCCCTACCACGTCTCACCATCATCTCTCTATGAATAAGAAAGAACAAGGAGAGGTATCAATACAAACTCACGAGAACTCATCTCTCACAGATAACATCACTTTTCAACAAGACATCACTTCACCCAAATTGTCATATCAACGCACCTTATGCAACACATAACGAGGGAGACTAATCGGAATGACACGTCAATCTGGCTAACTCGTTTAGATTTCTAGTTAGAACGGACATCGGCCAAATGCCTTTCTAACTCGAACCCCAAATCAGTCGACCGTTTGCCCAAGGGCCAAACATATCATCCTAAAAGTTTAACCTCCAGACCCAAACACCACATAGCATGCAAATGTCAAGTTATACTCAAGATGCTTCATGCTAGCACACCAAGTCATGAATGTCACACATAAATACAAACCCTCATGCAATGGATCAACCATTCCCACGATTCCTAGATATTCAAGCCTACAGTTCTGATACCAATCTAAAATGCCTTAATTTCATAATAATTAAAAACCGAGGAAGGATAAGAAATTTCTTCAATAAAAGTGATCATGTCTTTTTAAAACGCAACTCCTGAAAATAATCACCTTGTAGCTCAAAGGACATTTTAGACATATTTGGGAAAAACCCCATTTAAAACAATTTCTCAATGAAAACCATCCAGTGGAGTCCACTCGAGCGATCCCTCCACCGCTCGAGCGGTGGGGTACCCGAGAGCATCCTGGCCCAAAACCTAATGATTTTTTTGAAAAATAAGAAAACGCTTGATTATCACGAGTCTCAAGCATTCTTTATAGGAGGCTCAAACACAAGGTAAATACATGCATTTGGAAGGGAAATACACCATTTAACTCAAAGACTTGCAATTATGATATTTGAAACCATAGAGTATCATCCAAAAATTAAGGAATTTGATCCAAGAACAAATCCAACGCCCTCGCATGCATGCAAATATATGAACAGGACCTTAAGGTCTTACAAAGGGTTACTCTAACCCACAAAACAATAATCCACGAAAGAATTACATTTACAACATCTTCTCTCAAAAGGGTGGTACAACAAGACTGTAATCCTACCCACTACTCAAAATGGTCCGGCTACCACCACCTCAATCCAGAACCTTCTTTCCGTTATCACCTGAAATGTTATTAAACAACATGAGCCGAAGCTCGTAGGGAAAAGACAAACAATGAACATGTGCATGACATATGAAGATGGTTATGCAAGATGTGAGATGCACACATAGGTTTAACCAAAACACATATCGTTTGGCTCGAACCAAAAATCCCAATGCATAACCAAGTTTTTGTAAAAAAAAAAGGGATTATTACTCCCTACTTTAAAGTTTTGGTGAAAACAACCATTACACCCAAACCTCTTACCATTCCTAATCTACTCAACCAACTTTCACATTCCAATATTTAATTCAATGAAGGTTTTACCAACCCAATTTATCCATTAATTATTTCAATACCAAAGTCAGACGGCGCCTATAGACCTAGGCATATTTATCGCCAGTCCACGCGAGGTTCGAGGGATAAATATCCGTTCTATAGCCCGACATGGTGAGCACACATTTTTGAGTTCTCTCAAAAACATTGTTTGGTAGGCTGCCCAAGAGCACGCCTTACGGGGACTAGCCCGAAGGAAGGGCCTACCTAACATTGCGCAAGTTTTTGATCTTTCACCGAGGAGCAACTCGTGCCCAAACTTAATTATTCACTTTCACCATGCGGTACTTTAATCATCTCATACAATTTATAATTTTTCATCAAAAACCCCCAAATTTACATACTTGACACTAGCATGTGCCACACAAATCATGAAATATGAGTACAGTAGGTTGTTCGAACCTTCAATTTACCCAATAATCGTATCAATTTCAATATATAGGTTCCACAACCCTAAAAACCCCAATTTCCATGGTTAAAGCTCAATTTAAAACCCTAACTCAACATTTTTCAAATTCAACCGTGTCCAACGACAACGCAAAGATATAATCAAGTTGAATCCTCCGTAAATCTAAGATTAACCTCTGATAACAAAACATCCTAACCTAGAGTTTCCAAAAATATCATTTTCATGATTTTATGCTCATAAATCGAAAATACAACACATGTCACATAGATATTCAAAGAGTCTTGAATCCTACCTTTATGAAGCTTTAGCATCGAGGAGATCGCCCTAGTAAGCCCCAAATACGAGATCTTCCAATCGAAAGATGAGGGAAGAGTCTCCGACGGCAAGATCGGACCTCCAACAAGCAAACATCCGAGGTGGAAGCGCAAGATCCCACCAAGGGAAGCTAAGAAGCTCTAAACAACCTCCAAGCTCAAGCCTTAACCCTCACTTTTGCTCTAGAGAGAGAGAGAGATGAAAAGAATGAGGAAAAAGGAGGCCCCACGCAACTTTTTAAAAAGTCTACTTCGCAACAGTGTGCTCAAGCGGACCCCCACCGCTCGAGCGGTCCCCTCCCTCAAAACCTCTCGGCTATCTATCCGCTCGAGCGGGCTCCCCACCACTTGAGCGGTTAGCGCTGGAAGGCAAACTGAATAGAAGCTGCCAGAACTGGGCCAAACGCAAGCCAAATACCTTATCGTGACGTTTCTATGTATTAACTCACACTCACTATAACATTAGCCAACACATCCACAGGTTCAAGTTTTAATTCTCACGTAACATCCACACTTACAAACATTTCCACCAGGCATAGTATACTCGTTTTTCGTTAATACAAGAAAATAATAAGGGACTGACTCCTTACATGACCACTATCGATCTAGATATTCTGTTTGGATCCCCGATCTTTCTAACTCTATTTCCTCTCTCTTTGAGTGACCAGGTTCACTTTAATTTTAATATCGCACTCATAGTTAGTTGAATTCATCATTTCCTTTATGAAGTTATAAGTGTGAGTTTAGTGTAATGCGTATAGTTTGAATACTCCTTATTAGTTCCTTAGTTATAATTTTGTTTCCATTTTACACTTGCACTTTTGATCACTTTCTAAAAGTTTATTAATTAGTGCTAACATAATTTGCAATACGACTCACAATGTCGTTATTATCATATCTAATGCACTAACATTCGGATGGTCATAATTAATCAATATTACGCCAATTTATTTTGTATTTCTTAGTTAACAGCTATTATATTGCTATGTAACTGTCGTTATTTACATTTGCATTTTTTTAGTTATTAATTTAGTTTTCTTTAATAATATTCGGTTTTCTTTTTCTTTTCTTTTCTCACCAAATCTTTTAATGTTAAGCTTGTTAGTATTTTTCTATGTTTATTCTCTAATCTCTTAGTTTATGCTTGTTAGTTTAGTTTCCTTTTTCGAATAATGTTTCCAAATAATGTTAATTCTAATTTCTTATTTGTTAGTATTTCCCTTTTTCTTAAAACCTTTTATTTTTGGTTTAATTTTCTTTTGTAAATTTTCTTATAAAACATTTGTTATTAATTTAATTGTTTTCTTTATTATTAAGTTTTAATATAGGATTTTCATGCATTTTTTTTAGTTTACCATTTCTCTTTGATAAAATTAAACATGTTAATGCAATTCTTTTCCTTATGATATTTGGCAATATGCATTTTCAATAAATTCATTTAAAAGCATGTTTAGAATTGTTTAGATTATATTCTTAGCAATTCATGTTTATTTGATTTTGGTTATGTTTTATTGTCTTTTATTCAAATCATGCCATGTGAGTTTGCTTCATGTATCCTTTAGTTAGAATTGTTTTCTTATTTGCTTTATTTTGACGTTATACATACATATGCTATGTATTTTCTATGTTTGATTTTAGATGCTCTCTCTTCGCCTCCGTTTTCTGTATTTGCATGTATTTGAAAAATCTTATTAAGAACCAATAATGATTAGTAGAGACCAACCTTGTGGTTGGGTGAACGGGATGCCTAACACCTTATCCTATTCGTACCTTAGCTCCCGAATCCTTTTTATCTGGTTAACATTTTAAACATCAGTAGCAATTTTTGTTTTTTTTAATTTTTCTCAAAAACCAAGTGGCGACTCTATTTTCAACAAAAAGGGATTTTTAAATTTTGATTTTTTAAGGTGTTAAAATATTTTTTAAACATCGTTTGAATTTTTTTATTTTTAAAGTACCACAAACTCCAAATTTCCAGTGCCACACGAGGTTTGGAGTGGGCGGTCGCCACAAAAATAAAATTTTCAAGAAGTTCATATGGCGATCGCCACAATGGAGTTGGCGACCCCATAGTCCAAATGTGGTGGTCGCCACTTTGGCTAGGATTTTCAAGAAGTTTTTATGTAGATCGCCATAATCAAAGTTGGCGGTCCCACAGTTCAAGTTGGCAATTCAAGATGATTTCACTGGTTTAAAGGTTTTGATCATTGAGTTTAAATTACTGAGTTTGGATCACTTCTCGAGGATTATTTCAAGAGCACCATTGCATTTGTTATCATCATTGAATTCATCCGGATCAACCTAAGATTGGCGGGGTCAAATTGGGGTGTCTACAACAGTAAGGGAAATCACCCCCTTCCTTGATACAGTGTTCATTCAATGTTGGCTCATACTTTTCCATCTTTGGTTCTTCTAACTCTGGCTTGTACCTCAGTCTATATCCATCGCGATTGTGGTGCACGTGAATTGGTTTCGAGACTCCTTGCAGGTGCTTGCCTAATTTCTTTCCTGAAAAAATGACATTCCTTTCATCATGGGCACGACTTTCGAGTGCACATAGTTTTTTTTCATTATTCATCAAAACTTGCATAACCTTAGTCTCATCGATGTCAAACCCATTCAGAAGGAGATCCTCCTCCCCATTTTGAATCTCGATGAGGGAGGTTAGCAAGCCAGTTTCACCCGAAATGGCGATAATTAATCCTTCCTTGATCAGCTTCACTTTTTGATACAGGGTTCACGAAACTGCTCTAACTATTAGATCATATAGCTATGGTCTTCCCAATAAAAGATTGAACAAGGTCAGCACATCGAGAACATGAAATTCTACCTCACTTTCTAAAGTTCCCACTACCACAGCGAGAGTTACCAATTCTAACACATATGTTCTAGTATTATTGTACGCACGCACCCCTTGTGCACTCGGCTTGAAGTCTTGCATCTTCAACCCCAAACAATAAGCAGTTCATAGTAGACACACACTGAGGGCGAAACCATTGTCAACTAAGACGATCGGCACCCATTTACCCAAACACTCGATGGTCAGGTGTAGTGGCTTGTTGTGTGATGGTCCTTCTGTCGAAAAGTTTTTGTTACTGAAGGCGATAACATTAGACTACTTCTCGGGTATTAGCATTCTAACTAGCTGGTCGGGAGAGATAATGATCGGGATGTCTATGCTGTTGAGAACCTTCAGAACTGCTTGTCGGTACTTGTAGGATGCCGCGAGTAGTCCCCAGATACTCACATTTGCTTGCATCTTCTCGAGCTGCTTCAAAACTATGTCTTCCTCTTCACTATTCTATTTTTCTACTTGCTTTCTTGATTCCTCTATGGCCCTACTTGGCTACCCTATTTCTAGGTGCGTGGGCTTAAAATGTCTCCCGCTTGTTGTCAAGTGTTCAACTTACTCCTCGAGTTTTCACAAACCCTTGAACTAGTCAGTCACTTAGTGGATTTTAGTCACCGAGTATATCTTCCCTTCGAAAGTCCAGAAGCCATCTATGCTAGCCTTTTCTCCATTAACTCTTTCATCTCCGCAGAGATCCTCCTTGATTTTCATCACATTTTTTGCAAACCAAAGGGATTCTTCATTGATTGCAGTCTCTATTTGGAAGAGTTGTGACAATGATACCTCATCAAATGAATCCTTATAGTCACTTGGCGAGGAAAGAACCAAAGGTTCCCAAAAACCTCCATGGTCATACGGTTCCTCCACAATCAGGTGCCACTCCAGCAGGTCTTCTCCTTAATCATACTCCATATCCATGAATTCTCACTCTATTTTTTCCTATTTCCACAGGTCGTTCTCTTCTTGGTACAAGATTTCTTCTACGTCGAGAGAACATAAAGCTGGCCCTTCGGGTAGAGGAGTTCTTGGTTTTGGTTCCTGAAGAGACATGATGTATACAGAGGGATCGAACACACAACTTATGGTTCTCAATGAGTTCACCTAGGATGAGTACTCTTTCTCTTCCCACTCTTCTTTCTTCTTGGTCTCCTTACCGATTAGCAAATTATCTTCCTCCATACTCTTATTATCAACTTTCTTTTCTTTCGATGACTTTCCTATTTCTGACACTTCTTTCTCTGCCTCTTCAACTCTAAAACTCGGCTCAACTTCCCTGTACTAGGTTGTCCCTCAGTGCCAGGCTGTATCATCACTTGGAACGATCGAGACATGCCATTTGATGTCAATTTCAACTTCTTCTAACTCATCTAATGCCTCAAGGCGTGCCAAATCCTCCTACAGCCATATGATGTCTTCATCTTCTTCATCATTACTGTCGATAGGGGGAGAAACCTCCTCCTCGTGGACGATAAAGATTGGAAAATTATCAAGATCATCTTCTATCAGATCCTAAATAAGGTTGTTGAGCAGCAATACCTCTGGACCGAACGACAGAATTATAATTGGTTTCAATTCTATTGCGGAGACTATGAATTTTGTAGGATCGAAATGTTTCGACCCCTCTTCCATAGCGTTCACATTTCGCTGAGTCATATGATTCAACAGACAATTGGTCGTCATATTTGGTTTCTGAACGGTAGTGGGTGGACGAATCACCTTATTGTTTATCAAGTCCTGGATCTCATGTCGAAACCTCATGCAATTGTTGGTTAAATGATCGTGCCCTTGGTGGAAGGCATGGTACTGAGTTGGATTATACATGAGCGGTAATGGGTTTGGTGGCTGGGTCGACTCCAAAGGTTTTAGGAGGCCCCTTTCAACAAGACTACCAAGGACAATGGAAAGCGGGACTCCCATAGTAGTGAATATTCTTCTCGAAGTTCTTCACTAACTAGATTGCTTGAGCTTTAGGTTTAGGATGTTTACTTCGAAAACCTAATCATTGAAAATGTCAGTGAAGTTATTATTGACTCGATTAAGGTCATTAGTGCATAGTTTTCTTACCCTTCAACTTGATCTCGCACTTTTTATTGCCCTTAATTGGATGGAACTTTCAGCATTAACTCCCACATCAAGCAACTATTCAAAGGTGATCGAAGGATTTCTTAGCATCTTTACGACCTTAATTCTCCCTTCGTTGGATTGAGTCTCGTTCTCGATAGATGACTTCAACAAATCAATGACTTGAGCTTGAAGTTGCTGACATTGAGCTTGGTTTTGGATTTACTCGGCATGTAAGAGTTGGATTTGTGTCTAGCATTGACTATGAATTCTAGCCTAGTTGTTTACAGCTATAGTGATCATGTCTAATGTTTGTCGTAGGTCCATAATTGCCCTCATCATATCAGCTACGATCGGTTCTGGATCTTTCATTGGTGATCTTAACTGTTCTACTCTATCTAAGCTTTCCTCTCAGAGATCGAGCCCAAGTGAGTATAGGTTTTTCTCTGCACAGAGCTATTATCCTGGGTCTTTGAATTGAAAGGACTCATGTAAATCGAAGGACTTGTTAGTGGGGCCTAAACTTGAAACAACTTGCTCTCGACGACGGATCAGAAAGATAAAAACTAATCCTAATCGGGGTGCTAACTATGCAAACAAAAGAATTCATAAAAAGAAAATCAAATAACCCTAAAAGATTTATTGATTCTAAAAGAAGAATTCTAAGAAACTATATGTAACATGAGAAGGCTGGTAGGTCTGCACTGAGTGTACCTTCTGAATATAGTCAAGAATATACCTCCCAATACCATGAATGGTGCAAGGCATGGTCAAATGGTACAAAAAAACTTTTTTTGCCACATCTATGAGAGCATGTGGCCAGAAAGCTTGCAAACTTTTCTGACATAGCCCAAGATAGTAAACTGACCGGGTTATCGGGAAGGCAGAGCGAGGATTTGAGAACCAAGCACACAAATATGCAAAATGCAAATGCAAATACCAATGAAAAGTTTACAACAAAAATCATTAACATTTCAAGTTAAGCCCTCTTATGATTTTTTTTTACAAACCAGTCCCCAGTAGAGTCACCAGAAAAAGCTACGGGTGTTTTGATCTCGCGGGATGCACCGGATATCCTTTGTTTTTATAAGAACGTTCTTTTCTTTTCAAAACAAGAAAATTCAAGATATATGAGCATCCTTTTTTAGAAAAATGGAATCGTCACTTGTTTTTTGAGAAAAATAGAGAAAAAAAAAGCTACGGGTCTTTTAAAAACGTAACCAGAGAAAAAAAGGGTTCGTGGGCTAAGGTACAAAAAGGGAAGGTATTAGGCACCATTTTCGCTTAACCGTGAGGTTGGCCTCTACTTTATCAATATTAGTTCATGTTGTAAACTTTTAAAAAGTAACATATACAAAATAGAAGGTTAAAGAGAGTTCAAACAAAAGCAAGCAAAGAAACAAAATCCTGACTATGATTCATATAGTCATGTAACTTGGTTGTTATTTTTTGATATGCCACACGTATCGTTTGAGTAAAGCAAAACGAAAAACATGCGAATAAGCGATAAAATGAACAAATAAAGGTCTAAAGGCCATGCAACAATGTTTCTGCCCCTAACATGCTATAAACAGGTTGTGCAGAATAAATAGAAGAGACTTAAACATCATATTTAAGCTACTAGACATGTAGAAAACTTACGACTGTAGCAAAAAATGTTACAGTTGTGATAAAAATAGTAACAAAACAAGCAATCGTGACAAATATAGGGTTACCGCGAGGAACAGAATGAAAAATCTCACAGCCATGACAAATAAAAGTCGCGGCCATTGTTTTTGAGAGTATAGAAAAGATATAAAAATTGCACAATTCTTAAAACAGGCTCAAATGAATACGATGCGTAGGACAAAGACCATAACCTATTGATTCTAGGTTAAATCCACCATCCTTCATCCCCTATACAAGCAATAACTCTAAACAAAATGTACAGGATATCAGAAATGAACAACGAAATACTTAAAACACATTTTCATGTCACTTGTCTCACAAGACCTCACAGTCGTAACAAACGGATATGGCGGCCTAACATATACAAAGAAAACGATGCGGCGGTCATGTTTGTAGGTCTACAAAATGGAGAGAAATAGGGTATACATAATGGAGACCATGACCCATTTAGTCTAGGTCAGATACACCATCCATTTTTAATCAAGAACATGGATTATGATACATAATGTGCAAAACAGAATAAAGAGAAGAAATACTTTAAAGATAAAGGGATGACAAAATGTTTTTAAAACCGTTTTCATGCTTTTAGCCTCATAAAAACATAACGGCTATGACAACATAATGTTGCGGCCTTGAGAAACAAAGGCAGAAAAAATGTTGGCCAAGCATACAAAGCACAACAGCCATGACTATTGGTTTAACAAAACACTCGGTCGTAACATTGAAAGGTCGCGGCCGACATATTTTTATAACTAAAGAACATATAGAAAGAAAGGTGTACAGAATGGAGACCAGGACCCATTTGATCTAGGTTAAATCTTTCATTCGTTACCCAATAAGAAGATAAATTGAGATACAAAAAAAGAGAAGATGCTAAACAGAGTAATAAAAGGAGATAAAATCTTGAAATAAAAAAAATATCTGAGAGTCTTGAAGAGAGTTTTCATGTTTTTAGCTTTGAAGCAAATGTCACGGCCGTAACAATAGAATGTTGCGTCCGTAAGTAAATAAGGCAAAAATATATTGGCCATGTGCAAAACGTTTATGGTCGTGACTGTAGGTTTAACAAAGCATACGATCGTGACATGAGAAGGTCACGGCCGTCAAGTTCTAGAACCTTGGAAATCTTTTGAAGCGCTCAGTGTGCTCGTGAGCGTCGAAACATAATAGAAAGAACTGTAAATATACAAAACAAAGAGCTATGAATACATTGCTTATAACGAAAAACTTGAAGGAACAACGTTTTCATCAAAATAAATGATAAAAAAGCAATAATACAGTAGAAACCCTATCCATGACACAATTTGGAGAAGAATATGAGAGTTTATAGAATAGTCGTGGTCCCTAAGGTTACTTCGTGTGAATATCCACCTCGAATAGCCCATCGGGGGTGAAAATAAACTATCTTCAAGCCAATACAAACTCCAAGAACTCCTTTAACACAAGTAAGAACAAGAACGAGGCTTGAGAAGTGTGGAATGGATGGGGGGATATCGGGTGGGGGAGTATTTGGGCAGAGCTTGGGCCTATAGGTTTTGTTTTTTTGCTTCTACTTGGAAACGTTGCCTATTTACAGGCAGGGCGAGCAACACAGATCCCTTCTGAGATGTTTCCACCTGTTCAAAAAGGATAAATAGTGATGGCCGCTACCTTTATGTCTTTGTACAGTGACGACCGCTATCTTTATGGCAATGAAAGGGATAGCCGCGACTTTTAAAAGTCACGGTTAGGCTTAGGGTTTCAAACAAAGTGGCGACCGTGACAAAAGAAGTCGTGGATTGCTTTAGGATTCTCAAAAAGGTAGAGGTCGTGATAGAAAGGACATGGCATGTTCTAGGATTTTTAAAAAGGTGGTGGCCGTGAGGATATGAATGTCATGGCCTAAGGATTTTTTATGGTTTTCTTGGATTTTGAGCCGAATTCGTGATTTCGCTTACTTGAGAGTATTTTTGAGCATAACTCTCATTTTTTCGTCATTAGAGCACTTTCGAGATGGGTGCCTAAGATTTGGCTTAGACAAATTGAGGTGTCTACAGTCATATAATGGGAACAACTAGAATCAAAAATTCATGTGGTAGGTAAGGTACTAATGGTAGAAGTACCATGCAAACTTGATTGTGGGGCAGTTAGAGCAAAAGCTTGTGACTGAATCCCCTAGGTGGCTGCAATCTAAGACTGAAACTGCTCAAACATCGATTACATATGAGGAGAAAGAATAGTACGAGAGGCAGGTGCTGCAATGGTTGTAAGATGACGGCGGGGTTGAGATGGTCGAGATGTAGTAGATGAGTGGAAATATTTGCGTCCCTTTGATGGAAACAGTTTAGGGCAATCATATTTTCAATGCCCCTTCTAATAACAAAAACTGCACTCATCCATAGCAACATGAGGCTAGGGCTTCCCAGTAACCTAAATTTAATGAGGGTCTGGAGTAGGCAAAAGGGGTGCAGAATAGGCACCCGACGAAGCAGGTGGAGTGGAAAAAATAGACTGGACATGAGGTGTAACTTGAGCTACTTTGAATCGGGTCTCTTCAGCAATAAGTTCACGGGCAACACCATCAACTAAGGGTATGGGAGACCGATGTAGAATAGCTCCACGACAAGGCTCAAATTGATCTCGAAGAGCCATAAGAAACTAAACTAGTTGTTATTTTTCTCGATAGTTCACATAACTATCCAGTAGTTGCAGATTAGGTGGTTCCATAAGAGAAAGTTGATTCCAATAAGAATTCATTTCATTGTAAAACTGTAGAATAGTCTTATCTCTTTGTGTAGCACTGTGAATAGACATCTCAAGTTCGTATTGCTTACCAAAGTTAGATTCAAGATACATATTTTTTAAATAGTCCCAATCTTTCTTAGCAGTGTTATACTTCAAAAAATTCATACCTATACTTGGTTGCATCGAGTTGTGAAACTAAGGATTTGAGCATTTTTCTTATCCCATAATGCGACTATTGTATTATAATATGTAGCTTTAGAATCAAGAGGTTGTATAATAGAACCTGTGACATAGCCCCACATTTCTTTGCCCACAATGAAGTTTTTCATAACACTAAACCAATAGAAATAGTTATCACCAGTCAACCGAATACTAATAGCATGCATTTTAACTTCAGACATGTTGAGATTCAATAAATCCCTGATTAATAATATGAGTAGAGAAAAGTCTAAAATAATTAAACCTCAAACACTCGGTCACAGAAGAGAGAGATCAAGGGCTTGACTGATCAAAGGATTGACCGATGATCTATAGAGAACCAATTCGGCGAGAGAGATCAACAGAAAAGAACCAGTCCGGCGAGAGCGAGTTTCGACGGCGAGGCAAAAAATTTTCAACAAGGAGAACCCGTCCAACGAGAACGAGTTTTGACGGCGAGGAGAACTAGTCTGGCGAGAGTTGCAGGTGAAGAGGATGGGTCCACCGAGAGTTGCGAGATTAACCAGAGATGAGAAAGTGCAAAGGGGTCCACCGAGCTTCGACGACAAGAGGATGAGTCTGACGGGGAGAAACAATGGCTAGGGTTCTGATCTAAATTGGTTGCTCAACCAACGACTAGGGTTCTAACGACGACGGTGGCGACGAATAGGGTTTTGACGGCGGCAACGACTAGGGTTCACACCTGCTCTGATACCATGTAAGTTTGGAGGAGCCAAAAATATTACTACTATATTATTGCTAAAATAAAAGTTAATTAATACAAAATTAACAAATGGATTATATAGGCTAACTCTATTAACCAAAAAGACTAAACTATCCATAAAATAAATATTATAACAATAACAATATACACGTTTACAGTAGCTTCTAATTAAAATTAGTAGTAGAAAACTAAAAGCTACTAGCAATAGTTTTGCCAAACACCTCAAATTATTAGACCAGTAGTTCACTTAGATCGTTACAAATGGTATTATAGTCAATCCTGATTCCCGTGTAGGGCTCAGTAGTAGTGTGGATAGATCAATATATATAGGCTCCAAAGAGGGGTAGAGACCCCGATGTCGTATACCATGTGCACCCTATTGGGCTACTCTGTGTTTGCTAATGAGCTACTATCTACATCGCAACCAAGGAAAGGAACTTGGGTCACGCGACGAGGACGTCACGTGTTTGAGTAGGGAATATTGTGACTCCTCATTCCACATCGGTGGGAGATAGAAAATAAGTTTGATACATAATGAAACCTGTAGGTTACTACTAATAATTTGAGTTTAAACTTTTAGGCCGTATTGTTAGATTTTTTTATTCAAATTATTGGGCTAATAGTTTACTTAGGTAGTTACAATGGGGATCACTTCTAATCGCCCACAATGGAGCTCAAAACGAAACCTCCACTACGAGAAATTGGGACAATGCCATTAAACTACAAAAGGCCTTAGCAGAAACAAAGAGTTTAAGACATTGCAATTAAAATAGAAATTACAGTTACAATTTACCTTTTATGTAAAAAGTTAAGTAAATAAAATTGCCCGTTTCATGGTCCAAATGAATAAGTTTGGAAAAATCCTTTAAGAGTCCATGGGAAAGAGAGGAGTCTTAATCAGCATGCCAAATTTCACATGAGTAATTCAAGATTTTTTATTTCTAATATTTTCACTTATATCATTTTCTATCTAACAAGTCTAAATATTATAACACCAAATACGCCACATCCTCCACTCAATTATCCCTTATTTCACCTATAATTGAAGAAAAATACTCAATATACAATTCCAACCACAAAAGTCACATAAAATAAATTTTGGTCATTGATATGCATGTGGAACCCACAAATGTGTGGATTTCATATGCATATCAATGGCCAGAATGTATTTTTTTGTTATCGTTTATATTCCTAAAATTACTGATAACTAAATATCCCCTTCTTTTAATCGGCAAAGAGAAAAGATTTTATATATAAAAAGGAAGAATAACATTTTAAAAAAAAAAGAACTCCCATGAAAATGCGTTAAACTTCCTCGATAAGAACAAAAAATCACAAAGTTGACAAGAGGCCAACCTAACAGAGAAAAACCACGAATAAAAATCTAAGAGCGTGAAAATCTAAGACTACTGAGTTTGTAGATAGAAGTATAGCAAGCTCATGAACTGTCACGCCCCAAAATTCAAGACATAAAGATTTGGGATTAAAGAGGTGTATATAGCCCAAGGAGTAAGGGATTTGCTGAAAAGGTCCCACAATAATAAAAATGACGTTTCCCAAGAAGTTCGTCAAAAAATGTGCAAAAACGGTTAATGAAAACAAACATACCTTCACTATTTTTTTCATAACATTTTCTACAAAAATTATGTTTATATGAGGTTAGAACCATTGAAAAGAAGACTTTCGGGACTTCAATTTGAACATAAGAATGACCTGATTCGGAGTTCGGATGAGGAAGATACATACATTTAAATAAAATAATTTTCAAACTGCGTAACAGACCGATCGATCGGTCTTTTGCTGTTCGCAGCTTTTTCAAACCTGTAACAGAGAAATCGAGGTCTTACCAAGATTGATCGATCGGTTTAAAAATCACTTGATCCGTCTGGTACCTTGAAAATATATTTTTTTCAAACTTTTAAAACCTCAACACTCAACCAAACTTATTTTCATACAAGAAGTCATAAAAGAAAATTGGAAAAAACATGGAATTTAATATGAAAGGAACCCAGTACCTTTAAATAAGAAGGACTCAACTCAAACCTTCATCCAAAAACATAAGAGTTCATCAAAATTGAATTCAAAAATCTCTCCATGAAGGTGCACATTATCTAAATATATTTAATTACATGAGAACTTGGTCTTAAGGCCTTACAACCCAAGAATTCATAAAATTCAACCTCTCAAGAACATAACTACATATTCAATCACCTTCCAAATTCTAGTTACATCTTCCTGTTACAATTTACAAAATATACACTGATCCAACACCTCCAAACAATCCAAAAGAAAAATAAAACATCAAAACATGATAACTTCCATCATGGCATGGGTGCATCATTAGCATCTAAAGAGCGATTATACAAACAACGTGAGTGGAGACTCAATAAGATTCTAGAAACCTATATAAAATATGCTCAATATGTATGGAATAATTCTATATTAATGCTCCCCAAGCCCAAAGAATGGCCCCCTTTTAATACAATACAATTTTAATAAATTCCCATAATTCAATCCATAACATTCCATCATAACTCAATTAATCATCTAGATATATAATCCGATCACATCACATTGGCTTAACGCCTATTACCACACACATTTGCACACTCTTTTGGGAACACTATCCGAAAGGACATGGCACCTCACCACGTTTTCGAATATTAAACCGAGAAAATCGGGCACCCATTCTTGCGCAAGTTTTCGGTCTTTCACTGAGGAGCTAGTCGAGCTCACATTAATTCAAAATCTATCTCAATATTTACAACATAATTGCTCAATAATATTGGTCCCTTAACCATTTCACATGGTTTTTACCTAATTACACATGTATTCACTACATAGTCAACAATTCAATTTCTCCAAAATTAAATTCATTAACTCAAGTTTCCACAATTTGGTACTCAAAATCAATTTAAATGGAAATCCCCCAATTTTTCTACATCAAGAAGATTTTTAATCAAAAACTTAATTTATGCACAATTTATCCAATGTTAACCCAAATCATACCTCCAAGATGTCAAACCCAAACCAAATTTCTAGTTAACCTCACACTTAAATCCACAATCCTCAAATAGTGCAAATCCATAAACTCCATAATTCAAAACACAATATAAACACTCATTTTACTTCCATCATCATTATATTTCAACAAAAACAAGTTAAACTCCAACAATACCATACACATCCAACCTAGGGTTTCAAACCCAAATGATTTTCACAACAATACATGAAATAGAATGTAATTTCTTGCATATATATCACAAAGAAGTATGTAGGAGAAGAATTCTAATTTTTGAAAGAGACCCACAAACTCTAGCTTTTCAAACATCCATGAAATCGACTTTTGGTTGCTTGGTTGCGGAGCTCTTGTTGAGTATAGTTAGAATCTCGGATGGTGTTAATCAATTTTTAGTAGAAGGGAGTTAATTTCTAGAGAGAAAGGGGGAGCTATGAGCTTTCAGCTCATATCTATGGAGAAAAAAAAAAGAGAGGAGCAGATGAAGAAGAGGGCCGAACAGT
>JAOTRH010261709.1:0-39727 GCA_034768845.1 Heliamphora exappendiculata | reverse complement strand
TTACAAAATATTTTAATTAAAACTGAATTTTTGAATTAATTAAATTAACAGAATAAATAAAATAGATATGCAATCATTCATGCAGTTCATATATATATAAACATGATACGCATATATTTTGATTTTATGATCCAAGTGAAACGCTAAAGCGTTTCAGTTTTCCGAAGAGAATAAACTGCAATAATTCTTTTTTATTTCTAATTCATGTGTCTTGATTGCATCAGGCTTCCCTGATACTATGTGATATATCAATATGTATCAAATCAGTATCGCATCTAGTAGAAAATTAACACAAAATAACCCCGAGAGAGAGAAATCGCCAGCCCACCACCAACTATCACCGGCACCACCTAGTCGTCGCCTTCAGGCAGCTCTTACCGCCTCATTCGAACTCCGTTTTTGACGAGTTTTATACCATTGGAAAGCTCTCGAAATATAAGATTTTTTGGGTCAAAAAATTTGTTGGAAAACTATGCAAAAAATGGCCAAAAAATTACCTGAACCACAAAAAATGCTGCTGGCCGTAACAGCACTGCGCCGCCAACTTATTGAGGCTTTTTTGACCTCTTCCTGCACTCCGTTTTGACGTACTTTATACTCAAAAATGCTCTCAATAAGTACTATTTTTTTTATAAAATAATTGCTCAAAATAGCACAAAAAATGCTAAAAAATCACCTGGTAGAGACTGCCGCCGCTCCCGTGCATCGCTGTTGGGACCCGCCAACTTCCCGAGGCTGTTTCGGCCTCATCCAAACTCTGTTTTTGTCGTTCTTTATATCGATGGAAAGCTCTCAAAATATAGAATTTCTTTGTCAAAAGACATTCTAGAAAACTACCCAAAAAGGTCAGAAAACCAGCCTAAAACCACTGCCGCCGCACCACTGCGTCGCCGTTGTTGCCCTGCTTGGGCTTTTTCTTGTGCTTCTTTCATGCTGGTTTTTTGTGAAAAAAATAGCTTAAATATCCAACCACATGATGCTTCAAAGGATACCACAAAAATAGTGCCAAAATAGCCCCAAAAATAGCGCCAAACCATGTCTCGGGCACCGCCGCCGCCGGCTTGTTTGCCGCCTATTTGGGTTGTGATTTTGGCCTAATTTTTTTTAAATAATATTTTGAGGTATATTTTACTGCTGTTTTATGTTTTAAAAATTGTCAAAAAATAGTCCCAAAAATAGCCCAAAAAATTATAAAAATCGCCGCTGAATCGCCGCCGAAAAAGTGCCAAAATCAGGTTGTTATGGTGATTTTTTTTCGCTATTTTTGACTTATTTTTGATACTATTTTTTATTCATAAATACTATAAAAAAATTCACAAAAAAACCGTTAAAAACTTACTGCGATCCGTGGCTCGTAAAATCCCGAACCATCGCCGGTGTCGCCGCCGTTCTTTATGTTATTAGATATATTCAACCTGTTCTTAAACAATCTAAACAAATATTTTAAAAATAAAAAATAGCTATTACATTGATCCTATATTCTGAAGGTTCACATTCGATCTATCACGGTCAACTCCCGTGGTTTAAAAAAAATTATCATTCACAACCATGTAATCAAACATAAAATTAAATGACGATCATAAAATCAGGATTAGAACGTCTGCAAAACAAAGTTAACACAATTTTAAAACAACCCATCCCTGATAATCAAAAATAAAAAATAAAATGGTTCTGATATCAACTGTTGGTGGCAAAACTGACAAGATTATTGTTTTTGCAAATCATTTTTGGTAAAAAATTAACTAGACAAGCAAACGCCAAAACGAGCTCCAAATTTTTTTTTTAATAACGAACGATCAAAATAAAATCTGTGCATCCGAAGTTAATTTTGAAGAATACCTTTTTACCACTCGAATCTTCAACTATGATTTAAATCCAAGTTGAAGCTCTTGTCAGATCTTTTACTCTATTTTCTTGTACGATTCTCGAACGTAGTATAGGCTACGAACTATCGAGAACTCGTATCGGCAGAACCTAGACAACTTTAGCCTTAGAAGACAAGTTATGAAATAGGTTCAGCCTACTCGTATATTTATTGGGCTACAGTAGGAATTTAGAAAGAAATTATGAGTAAAACTTCCAGCAGAACACAGACACGTATCAGTAATTTTTGCAATTAAGAAAACTGGCCTACCCATAGGTTGACGTACAGTTGTGCCAAGGAAGTCTCCCTAGGAGCCCAAAATCCCTACGTCCTGGTCTATCGAGGAGGTTAGTTATATGTCTGCAGCTCGGTAGGTTGTGTATTAGATGTTTCTCGGCTAGCGCTTCCTTGCGGACATTCACGTCTAACGTGACCTTCTTGACCACATTGAAAACATTTGATAGGTCACCTCTCTTGTGGCTGTCTCTGTGTCAAGTTCTGTTGTTGTCATTATTCTTGCTTTCTATGCAAACATTCTTTAACCCAGTGTCCTTTCTGCCTACATACAAAATATGCAACTTCCCTCTGTTCCAGACGTGCCATTGAGGTCACTAATGGGGTGGGTGTGGAGCGTTGGGTCTGATAAGATCTTTGCGATGCTGAATTAGTATTGCCATATTTCGATTTTCATTTCTTGTACGATCGTTCCTCAGATTTTGTAGCCCTAGCCACTGATGGTAACCTATTCTCCCTGACCCTTTGATTGTTTGCCAAAGTACTTTCTATTACTATGGTCGTCTCAACAACTTATGAGAAGACCTTCAATCGAAACCCCACTACTTTCTCTCAGATAATGGGTCGTAAACCCCTTTCAAACCTCTTAGCCTTCAATTCCTCTATTGACACCATTTTTCGCGAAAACTTTGACAAGCTTGTGAACTTTGATTCATATTGCAAGACTGACATATTCCCTTGTATCAAAGATAGGAACTCCTCTCTATACATGTCTCGAATAAACTCAGGGAAATACTTTTCCAGGAATATTGCCATAAACGCAGCCCATGTAGTTAGGGTTGGTATGCTGAAAATCATGTTTTCAGTATTTAATTTTATTTTTAATAAAATTAATTTTTTATTTTATGATAAACTTTATGAGCAATGTGTGTGTATCATTTTAATGTTATGCAAAGATATCATATATTTTGTATAGTATTTAATCTGGTGTGTAGAGTACGGCTTACACACAGAAGATCAAATTTTAGGTTCTTGCAAAATATAAGTTTTATGATCCCGGTGTAGATGAAAGTGGATATACAATCGGTACGACTGTAGCACAGAGTTTTAGTAGGCCTGTCTTGGTTACGGGGAACAGATAATAGTATCGTCTATTATTTTGACTCTCTGTGCCAGTACACTTTGTGGTAATTAATTAGCGAGTATTGAGAATCTTAACGTGGGGAGAAATGGTAAGCATTTAATAAAATGAGCTAAATGCAAGAAGATCTTGAGATTATGGGTCAGAGTGCAATTATAGTTCTTTTGTGGTGTGAACTGTAATTCAGTAATTTATAGAAATTACAGAAATCGCTGTATGTCTTTCCATAATTGTAAAAACTTTTAGTAAGTGTCTGTGTTCCATTGGAAGTCTAACTCATAATTACTCTACAGGTCCCTGCTGTAGCCTTATATATGTGGGTAGGTTGAACCAGTTTTTAATGATTTTATATCATTATTATTATGATATTATTTTTTTTCTTTCAAAACTTAAATATATCGAGATTCTACCGGTACGAGTTCTCAGAGGATCATAGCCCACATTACGTTCGAGGATCGCATACGGGAATACGGTAAAAGATCTGACTGGAGTTTCAACTCGGAATGAAGTCGTAGTTGAAGATTAGATCGACAAGAGATATTCATCTAAATTAACTTTGGTTGCATAGGTTTTATTTTGGTCGTTCTTCGTCAAAATTTTTTATCTAGAGCCCGTTTCGGCGTTTTCCTGTCCTGTTAATTTTTTACCAAAAATCGTTTGTAAAAATAATGATCTTGGCAGTATTACCTCCAACAAATTGGTATTAGAGCCATTTTGTTTTTTATTTTCAATAATCGGGGCCGGGTAGATTTAGAACTATTTCTAAATTTATTTTGCAGTCGTTCTAATTTTGATTTTATGATCATCATTTATTTTCATGTTTGATTGAATGCGTGGATGATGATTTAAATTTAATTATTATTTTTTTAACCACGAGAGTTGACCGTGGTATATTGATTGTGAGCCTTCGGGACATAGGATCGATGTAATAGCTAATTTTATATTTTTAAACATCTGTTTAGATTATTTAAGAATAGGTTGAATATGTCCAAGAGCACGAAGAACGGAGGCGGCACCGACGGTGGTTCGGATTTTTATAGGCCACAGATCGTGGTAAGTTTTAACGATTCTAAACAATTTTTTCTGATGATTTTTTTGTAGCATTTATATATAAAAAATAGCATAAAAAATAAGTAAAAAACAACAAGTAAAAATCACCAAAACAGCCTAGTTCCGGCGGCTTTGTCAACGGCGGTTCGACGGCGATTTTTATGATTTTTCAGGTCGTTTTAGGACTATTTTTTGGGAAGTTTTTTAAACATAAAAAAGTAGTAAAACGTACCTTAAAATAATGTCAAAAACCAAAAAAAAAAACTGGGTCAAACAATGCATTAAAAAAGAAAAAAAATAGTAGCGGTTTTTTCAGGCGGCGACGCTACAGCAGTAGCTTCCAGGTAGTTTTTCAACAATTTTTTGGGCTGTATTCAAGAAGAATTTTTTAAAGAAAGATAGTACTTTTTGAAAGTCTTCTTTTGATATAAAGTACGTCGAAAACAGAGTTCGGATGAGGCCGGAACGGCCTCGGGAAGTTGACGGTTAAAGGTGGCGGCGCTGGTGAGCGGCGGCAGTCCGTTTCAGGAAATTTTCCGAGTTGTTTTTGAGAAGAATTGTTGATATAAAAATAGTACTTTTTGAGAGATTTCTTTTGATATAAAATACGTCAAAAACCGAGTTTGGGAAGAGGTCGGAAAAGCCTCCGGAAGTTGGCGGCGCAGTGTTGTGGTGGGCAGCAGTGTTTTTGAGGTTCGAACCATTTTTCCTGCCGTTTTCCAAGCAGTTTTCAAGCATATATTTCAACAGAAAAATCTCATATTTTGAGAGCTTTCTAACGATATAAAACTCGTAAAAAATGGAGTTCGGATGAGGTAGCACGAGTCGCCTAAAGGCGGCGGCTGGTGGTGGTTCGATGACTTTCTCTCTCCCGGGGTTGGTTTGATGTATATTTTGATATATACGAAACTGATATGATATATATTGATATATCAAATAGTAGCAAAGAGTTCTTATGTAAACGGGATACAAGAAGTTGATAAAGATTGAAGTGTTGAAGTTTATCTTTGAACAGGAGATTGAAACTCTTTAGAGTTTCGATTCGATCATAAAATCGTGATATTTATATTTATCTTGCATTTAATTTATGTTTATATATTAACTATGTGGATGATAAATATTGATTTTATTTATCTTGTTAATTTTAATTAATTCAAAAATTCGGTTTTAATTAAAATATTTTGTAATAAAAAATTAAATTAAATATTTTTAATTAATCAATTTTAAGTTAATGGAAAAATTTTAGATATTTTATTTTTTACAAAATATCATGTTCAGGATGATTTTTTTAAAAAAAATCGGATATCTTTGAAAAACATGGAAACTAATTCTGAATTTTAAATTAATTAAATAGAAAAATGTTTAATCGAATTAAATTATTATCTTTCAAAAAATGTGGGACGAAAAATAAAATAAATAAATACATTTAATCACTATCTTATCTGAAAAGTTAAAGGAAAAACTGTGCATTTATTATATTTTATTTCTTACGCATTTAAACACGAAAAGATGGTTCGATAAATCAAAATTTTTGGAATCGTGTACACGGAAATATGTTTAATTCTTTCAGATTGTGTGATTTTCAAAATTAATAAATTTATTTTAATGAAACAGATTTTTATAACCCTAAAAAATGTTTTACAAATTTAAGTGGGAGAGAAAATTTTTTCACAAATAAATCCCGTGGTTTCCATCACCAGTTTGTAGGCAATGTAATTAAACCCTGCGTGTTGGCAGTAAGGCCTTCCTCCCCAACGGGCTGATTAATTGCTGTATCACAAGTACAAACCTTCTTTAAGGATAAGTCTGGATAATTGTTAGTGTGGATCACTTCTCCAACTGAATGATTTATTGCAAAGTGATTAATTTTGGATTAGGTGATGGTTAACACTTAGCTGTATATAATAGTATTCTCTCCAACTGAGTCACTGCTATTATATACTAGACCAAAACTATGTCAGCTATTTAATTTTACATGGCATGGTCAGTTGCCTAGAAAGTAAAATTAAAAAGAATTGGCCTGTCTGGTCTTATGAAGGATAGTAGACGTTCTCCCAACGAGTCATGTTATTCTCAGGTTACCAGGCTGCTGGTGAATTAATTTTAAAATGGTAGAGAAAATCAAATTAAAATGAATTCAAAATTTTACTCATTATAATTAATGATTTTTTTAATTATGTGATTCTTAGGATTAAAATGGATTTCAACCCACTCGCTTCAATACTCAAATAAAATAAACTAACGAGGCTGAATTTTGTTGACTAGAAATGTAATTTGGATATAACTTTAACTACAAATAGTATTTCTTCAATTCCAGAAAATGTGTTGTTTCAGAAAAAAATTCTTCGTCGGGGCCGAAAGGCATAAAGAAGAAAAAAGTTTAGAAACAGGGAGACACAATTTTCAGGGTAGTTAGTGGGCCACAGACTGGTGTGAAAAATCCAAAATGCAGATGTTTTCACTGCAACCAGATCCGGCACTGAAAAAATCTATGTCCGGTATTTCTTAGAAGGTAGAACAAACAAGGTAATTTCTGTTCACTACTTGTGGAAACATATTTAGCAGTGTTATCTACCAGTACCTGGTGTGTAGATACGGGAGCCACTAATCATGTCTGTAATTCATTACAGGGGTTCTAGGAAACCCAACAAATTAGTGATGGAAAAATTTACCTGCATATGGGCAATAATACAAAGGTAACAACAGTTGCAGTAGGAGATGTCACTATTAGTTTTGGTAGATATCGGGTTTTAGTATTGAGAGATTGTCTTTATGTACCTGCCATTTGAAAGAACTTAGTTTCCTTTTCTAGATTGGCTAAAGATGGATATTTGATTTATTTTAATAACCCTGTGGTTATTAAGGATAATAAATGGGTTATCTGTTATGGTACATTGATAGATGATCTTTATATTATTACTCAAATCTCTCATACACTGCAACTAAACATAAATTAATAATACATCTATATTACCATCTAAGAGAAAGTTTCATTCTTTAATGAACCAAACGTTTCTTTGGCACTTACGCTTGGATCATATTAATCTAAAAAGGATAAACAGACTGGCAGCAGATGGATCTTTGAGTTCATTAGAAGTGGAGGCATTTCCAGTCTGTGAATCTTACTTAGAGGGTAAGATGACCAAGAGGTCCTTTTTGGCCAAAGGCTATAGAGCTAAAGAACCGTTGGAACTGGTTCATTCTGATGTATGTGGTTTTGTGACAATCTGGGCTAGAGATGGCTTTGAGTACTTCATCAATTTCATTGATGACTACTCAAAGTATGGATACATTTACCTGATGCACCATAAGTCTGAATGTTTTGAGAAATTCAAAGAATTTAACGCGAAAGCAGAGAAGCGTCTGGGTAAAAGTATCAAATCACTACGATCCGACCGTGGTGGGGAATATCTCTTTAGAGAGTGTAAGGACTACTTGTCATTAGAGGGAATTACATTCCAATCGATTGCACCTGGCACTCTATAGCAGAATGGTGTAGCAGAAAGAAGGAATATGACTCTTATGGAGATGGTAAGGTCAATAATGAGTTATTCAGGTTTACCAAATTCATTTTGGGGACTCGCTTTAAAGACAGTGGCTTACATTCTGAACTTGGTACTTTCTAATTCAGTACGTTCTACTCTCAGATAATTGTGGACCGAGCATAAGCCTAGTCTGAAACACATTCAGATTTGGGAGTGTCCAGTATATGTGCTGAAAGGAAACACGGGTAAGTTTGAATTGATAACATATGTTTTTTTCTTTGTGGGATATCCCAAGAGAACAAAGGGTGGTCTATTTTATAGTCATAAAGATCAAAAGGTCATTGTTAGCACCAATGCCCGATTCTTGAAAGATGATTATATTATGGATCACAAGCCCAATAGAAAAATTGTTCTGGATGAACTGAGAGGAAATACTAGTAGACTAGAAGAGGAACCACAAGTCACTAATATTCCATGACTCGTCGTAGTGGGAGGATTATCGGGGTAGGTACAAATCATGAACAGGATGCTGATGTACAGGGTTCAGATTCTACACAGCATGTTACTGTTAGTACACAGACACTAGTAGTGCCTTGTCGTAGTGGCAGGATTGTTCATCAACCTAATTGGTATATGTTCTTGGGAGAGTCATTTGACAAGATCTCAGCAGAACTGGATATCGAGCCATGTAACTACAATGGAGCACTACAAGACAAAGATGCAGATCTTTGGCAAAGGGCTATGAATTCAGAGATGAAATCTATGTATTTCAATTAGGTCTGGGAACTTATAGAACCACCCACCTGAAGGGATAAAATCCATGGGATGTAAAAGGATCTACTAGAGAAAGAGAGGAGTAGACGGGAAGCTTGAAACTTTCAAAACTAGGCTTGTTGCTAAAGGGTTTACTCAGAAAGAAGGGATTGGCTATGAGAAAACTTTTTCGCCGGTAGCCATGCTTAAGTCTGTCTGGATTCTCTTATCCATTACCTCACTTTTCGATTATGAAATCTGGCAAATGGACATCAAGACAGCTTTTCTTAACGAAAGTTTTGACAAGTGTATCTATATGATACAACCAGATGGATTCATTGCAAAGGGCCAAGAGCATATGTTGTGTAAGCTTAAGAGATCTATTTATGGACTTAAGCAGGCATCGAGGTATTGGAGCACTCGATTTGATCAAGCTATAAGATCTTATGATTTTGATCCAAGTCCAGATGAGTCCTGTGTGTACAAGAAGCTTGAGGGAAGCATGGTGATCTTCATAATACTTTATGTAGACAATATCTTGCTCATCGAAAACGACGTGGGGGCATTATATACGGTTAAAGTATGGTTATTTGGGCAGTTCGATATGAAAGACTTGGGAGAAACCAGTCACATCATTGGGACCAAGCTTGTGCGAAATTAGAAACAAAGGATGTTGGGCTTATCACAAGTAAAGTATATTAATGATATCCTTACTTGTTTTAGCTTGCAGGATTTCAAGAAAAGATTTTTTCACTTCAGGCATGGAATCACTCTACCCAAGGATCAGTGTTCTAAGACACCTGATGAGATAGAGAAGATGAAGGCTGTTCCTTATGCTTCGGCAGTAGGAAGCCGCATGTATGCTATGCTTTGCACTAGACCCGACATCTGCTTTGCCGTTGACATGGTTAGCAGATATCAGTCTAATCTAGGACAGGAGTATTAGCCTACGGTAAAGAATATAATCAAGTACCTGAAAAGGACTAAGGATTATATGTTAGTTTAGCAGGCAGACAGTCTAATACCTTTTGGGTATAGAGACTCAGATATATAGCGTAATCTCCGCCAGCCAAAGCTAACATAACTATGTATCTCATTCCATATAACTATGCATAACCTAATCAGGATTTAACTGCATAAAATCACGTACTGTCACTACGTATCACAAACCACGTCACATAACGCCATCGAAAGCCATATAAATCACATTACATAATCCATGCATGAATAAACTACAGTTATAACATGCATAAGCCTGTTATAAAAGCATATAGCCATATATAACTTCACATCATGATGTCACTGCCAAACAACCCAACATCCATTCGCATGGACAACCAACAACCCACATCTAGCCATACACGTCACCCACAAGGACGGCACCCAAACAAACACCCGAGATCGCGACACGACCCCCGAAACCACCACGCAACCAACAGAATCCCAAAAGAAATCCTAAGGCATTTGAATCAACTAATTCCCATAAATTAATCAATTGAATACCAAAGAACACCAATCGAAAATCAAAACCCAACCATCTCACATCAAACAACAACCTAGGGCCAACACACGCCTAACACGGCCAACACGAACTCCCACACGCCCAACACACGCCCTACACCACCGACGACACACACATGTCCAACACAAGCCCACGATGCCCCAAGAAACAAGAAACTTGGTAAAAGGGCCAACAAGGATAAAAAAACAACCTTTTCCCAAACATTTGGCCAAAAATGGGTTAAAAACAGTTTGGAAATCTTGACATACCTTCACTCTTTTGATCATAACATTTTGTACAAAAAGAATTTTGACGAGGGAAAGGTTTAATTGGAAAGAAAACTTCTGGGACTTCAATTTGAACACAAAAACGACCCAATTTCGAGTCTGGATGAGAGAGATATGACCAAAAGAAAAGGGTTCCACAACCAGCGAAGGTGTCGACACAAATAGAAAAGTGTCAACACAAACAGCGGATGTGTCGACACAAACAGCAACAGAATGCACAACTCCAACAGAAGAAAAAAATGTGTCGACACCAACATCAAAAGGTGTCGACACAAACAGAAAATGGTGTCGACACAAAACAACTAAGAGTTTAGCCACAGCGTACTCAACACCACAAAGGAGAAATGTGTCGACACAAACAAAATTTGTGTCGACACAAAAACCCAAATTTTTCTAAATTTCAGAATAAGCTACAAGCGATGGTGGAAAACAAACCCAAGCTACGAAAAAGCTTCTCAGTCTCAAATTAAATCATCCAAACACTCCTTTAACAACCTATGGACATACACAAGCCTAAAACTAACATCAAACCTCAAGAGAAACACTCAAAACCCGATTGCATCCGACCAAAAACACCCAAAATGATTCTAAGCCAAAAACCCAACTTATAAGCCGATTTATCAAAATGTAAACCAACTTTTTATGCATTTTCGTACACTAAAACACACAAGATTTCACGTAGCTCCCTTATAAAACATACAGGTCTAGAATCCTACCTCGTTGAGTTAAAAACTCGATCCCTTGATCCATGTGCAAAAATAAACTTCGCCTGAATAAAATTTCGTCCGGATGAAAGCGTAGTCCACCACGAGGAGACTAAGGATCCACCGTTGGATCGTAAAAAATCGAGCGCTAGACCCCCAAGAATCTGGAGAGAAGGTAGAGCTTTTGGTTTGAAAAACAAAACTTGGCTCCTAAGTTTTGGAATGTATCTCCACCAAAATATCTAAGGCTAAATATTTATAGGCTACGAAAAATATCTTTTTGTTTTTTTTAAACCCGCGCCACAACGGTCAATAGCCCCGGGAACCAACCCCGCATGCATATCTAAGCCTGAGCATGCATCAAAAGCTGTAAAAACATGCTCAAACGAAAACACGTAACGCACGTCTGAAAATGCTAAAAAAGAAAACCAGTTAGGGTCTCACAGCTCTACCCCCCTTAAAGGAATTTTGTCCCCGAAATTCAGCACAAGGTCAAACGAAAACAAACATGTCGATCGCAATCGACACAAGAAGAACATATGGTTAGCCAAACCATTCCTAGGATATAGTCAAACAAGGTCAGGTATCCTAAACAATGTCCAACTATCTCAAGAAACGGGATCTACAACCCATCCCAATCTCACATCCTCACCAACCACTGCCTCAACACAGCACACCACTCGCGAAAACCATCACCAACACCTGAACAGATGCAAGAAAGGAACTGGCCCAAAGCCTACATACTTGAAAAATACCTCCGTGCAATGGAGAAAGATCTGCATCTGTATCATCTCGAACGGCTGGTTCCCTCGAAGAACCATGAGCTACAAGTGAATACACTCGGGGCAATACTGCTCTATCCTGTCTGCCACCCGACGCGGTCGGCTGTTGTACCGACTGAACTGAAGCACCCCCACCTATCGTCGCTCGGGAGGTCTGAACTACTGGATGCTGCTGTCGGTCTCGCACATACGAACCCTCTAGTGTGCCCACTGTACTCGGTGCACTCTCCCTCTGGGGACTGTTCCTACGAATATGTCCGTGCTGGCCACATCCATAGAAAACATGTTCCCTCCCCTATGACTGACACCATGAACCCTGGGACTGCCTCGGCTGCGGGCACTCTGACACACGATGCCCCAGCTGCTTGCACTGATAGCAAATTAACTCCCTTAGCTCTGGGCTCCCAAATGAAGCCACTGATGGTGCCAGTGCTGGGAACTGCTGTGGTAACCCAGATAGGTGAAAGCTAGTACCAGAGGACCTCTGCCTCTTACTGGAACGCCCACTTGTCAGTGCCTCTGTACCATCCTGCGGTGTCCTGGCCTCCCTGGGAGCCCGAATCACATTCATGGTGTTCTCCACCCTCGCTGCTGCCTCTACCAGCTCTATGAACACCCAAAGTCCCAATGCAACCACACGCTCCCTGATCGCTGGCCTCAAACCCCGCTCAAACCTCATAAAACGTAGCTCATCTGTGCTCACCAACTCCGGAGCAAATCGGGACAAGCTCGTAAACCTGGCCTCGTACTGCATGATGTCCATGGCCCCCTGGGTAAGAGTATAGAACTCCTCCCTGTACAAATCTATCTACGATGCTGGGAAGTATTTCTCCAAAAATACTCCTGTGAAAGCTGCCGAAGTAACTCCTGCAATAGTCCTGGCATATTTCCACCAAGCGTGAGCATCACCCCTCAGCTGAAAGGTAGCAAATGAAACCCGCAACTCATCCTCCACAATCTGTAGTGTGTCAAGGATCCGTGTCACCAACTCCAGCCACTCCGTCGACACAATAGGATCAGGATCTCCAGCAAACGTAGGCGAATCCATGCGCCTAAACTCCCGCATCGCTATTGTAGCCCTCGCCTCAGGTACTCCCCCTCTCTCCTGACCGGTTTCACCTCTAACGGTCTTAACCAACTAGCCGATGGAACCCACCAGTGCACGCACCAACTCTACCATGTCAACTGGTCCTTTGGGAGCATTTGCATCCCCAGCATCAGGGATAGGAACATCCCCTTGGCCAACAGCACGGCCACGGCCTCGACCACGGCCTCGCCCTCGTCTCGCAGACATCGCATCTATATGTAAAAGAAATACCGAACATAAGACGTAGTATATAGCATGAACATAAACGCTAACCACATAAGCATGCTATCACATAGCCACATAGGTTTACGCTGCATAAGCCCCACATACCAAGGAGAACCGACAAGAAAGACACGTTAATTTGGATAACCTACTCAGATTCCCTAGTAGAAATCATGTCAGCTAAACGTTTTTCTAAATTGGCTCCCAAGTTTGTTAATCCAAATGCCCAAAGGCAAGACTCATCAATCCTAGGTTCAACCCCCATGCTCACATATACACATAACACAACATGTTAACACGTTCATGCTATCGAGCATCTAAACACATGCAATCAAGCATACGCAATCAACCTCACACGGGAACGCACCCTCTTTCCACAGCACATAGGTATTCGAACCCAGAGCTCTGATACCAAGCTGCTACGCCCCAAACTCCGGGCCATGTGAAACACTCACAACAAACAACGACAACACCCAGCCCAAGAATACACTCTTAAAATAAACCATACATGCATTGTATATAAACGCCTAACGGCAAAATTACTCGGCTCCAATGCCCAAAAAATATATTATAGCATGCCCAAAAAATATATTATAGCATACATGAGACAAAAGAACAAAAAGGGAAGAATACAGCTCTTCCACCTCTTCAGTAGCCTTCGGATCAACCTGCGTGATCGGTACCTGAAAATATTTTATCCCACACCGTGAGCCAAGGCTCAATAGAAACTAAATAAACATGCAATATAAACAAAACATGCTAGGAAAATTCGAAGTGCAGTTTTAGACTCTCTTTCAAATCTTGAATATAGTTGAAAAAGGATTTTTAGATCGAGATTCACACGACTCTTAAAATAATTTGAAAACTAGTTTATCCGTCCCATTATGCAGTTCTTATATCTTCTCGAACTTTCACCGATGGACCACAGCCCTCGTAAATGCATCTTTATGAACTTTAACCAAGGGGCCGTAGCCCTATCGAATACCTCTTTACGGACTTGCATCGAGGGACCGTAGCCCTATCAAACGTTTCTTTATGGACTTTAACCAAAGGGTCGTAACCCTAACGTAATCTTCTCGGACTTTAACCAAAGGGTCATAACCCTAACGTAATCTCCGTCAGCCAAAGCTAACATAACTATCTATCTCATTCCATACAACTATGCATAACCTAATCCGAATTTAACTGCATAAAATCACGTACTATCACTACGTATCACAAACCACGTCACATAATGCCATCGAAAGCTATATAAACCACATTACATAATCCATGCATGAATAAACTACAGTTATAACATGCATAAGCCTGTTATAAAAGCACATAACTATATATAACTTCACATCATGACGCCACCGCCAAACAACCCAACATCCATTCGCATGGACAACCAACAACCCACATCTAGCCATACACGTCACCCCAAGGTCGGCACCCAAATAAACACCCAGGATCGCGACACGACGCCCAAAACCACCACACAACCAACAGAACCCCAAAAGGAATTCTAAGGTATTTGAATCAACTAATTCCCATAAATTAATTAATTGAATACCAAAGAACACCAATCGAAAACCAAAACCCAACCATCTCACATCAAACAACAACCTATGGCCAACACACGCCTAACACGGCCAACACGAACTCCCACACGCCCCCTACATCACCCACGACACACACATGTCCAACACAAGGCCACGATGCCCCACGAAACAAGAAACTTGGTAAAAGGGCCAACAAGGACGAAAAACAACCTTTTCCCAAACATTGGCCAAGAACGGGTGAAAAACGGTATGGAAATCTTGACATACATTCACTATTTGTATCATAATCTTTTTTACAAAAAGAATTTTGATGAGGGAAAGGTTTAATCGGAAAGAAGTCTTCCGGGGCTTCAATTTGAACACAAAACGACCCAATTCCGAGTCTGGATGAGAGAGATATGACCAAAAGAAAAGGGTTCCACAACCAACGAAGGTGTCGACACAAACAGAAAATGTGTTAACACAAACTGCGCATGTGTCGACACAAACAGCAACAGAATGCACAACTCCAACAGAAGGAAAAAATGTGTCGACACAAACATCAAAAGGTGTTGACAAAAACAGAAAATGGTGTCGACACAAAACAACCGAGAGTTTAGTCACAGCGTACTCAACACCACAGAGAAGAAATATGTCGACACAAACAAAATTTGTGTCGACACAAAAACCCAAATTTTTCCAAATTTCAGAATAAGCTATAGGCTATTCCATCCAACCAAAAACTACCACAAAACCTCAAGAGAAACACTCCCTTAAGCCAAAAACTACCACAAAACCTCGAGAGAAACACTCGAAATCCGATTCCATCCGACCAAAAACATCCAAAACGATTCGAAGCCAAAAACCCAACTTATGAACCGATTTATCAAAACATAAACCAACTTTTTATGCATTTTCATATGCTAATACACACAAGATTTCATGTAGCAGCCTTATAAAACATATAGGTCTAGAATCCTACCTCATTGAGTTAAAAACTCGATGCCTTGATCCACGTGCAAAAACAAACTTTGCCTGAATAAAATTTCGTCCGGATGAAAGCGTAGCCCACCACGAGGAGACTAACGATCCACCGTTGGATCGTAAAAAATCAAGCCCCATGCCCCAAGAATCTAGAGAGAAGGTAGAGCTTTTGGTTTGAAAAACAAAACTTAGCTCCTAAGTTTTGAAAAATATCTCCACCAAAATATCTAAGGCTATATATTTATAGGCCACGAAAAATATCCTTTTTTTAAAACCCATGCGACAATGGCCAACTGCCCTGGGAACCAACCCCGTATGCATATCTAAGCCCGATCATGCATCAAAAGCAGTAAAAATATGTTCAAACGAAAACACGTAACGCGCGTCCGAAAACGCCGAAAAAGAAAACCGGTCAAGGTCTCACAATGTGGGTGTTCTTGCCTTTTCAACGCTTTATCTTCAATTTCATTGCTCCAAAGCTTGATCTTCACTTTTGCTCACCCTTGATCAAGCCTCAATCTTTAAGATTTAGGAATGGAAGGTTAGGGTTTCTTGGGGTGGAGATGATTCTCCCTTAAGGAGAGAAAAAGGGAAGAGAGAGAGAGAGAGAAGAATGGTTTAGGTTTTCTCACGTGACTAGTATATAAGAGAGCCATATATTTATATATATATATATATGTATATATATATATATCCCAATTTTTTCTCAAGGCTCGTGAATCTTCTAACTTATCCCGATAGCATGCTCGAGCGGACCCCCCTGCTCGAGCGGTGATCCCTGAACCAGAAATTTAGCAAATTCCCTTTGAACTAAACTCCAACTTCACTCCCATTACTTCATTTCAACTTTTCTCATAAACATGTTGTTAATATTAATCATTATCTTATACTTTAAAATCACTAGAAAACTCATTAATTCGATTGCTAACGATCATTTTATTTAAAACATGTATTCAAATTTTATCACACCACAACACATAACTGGAAGCGAAGATCAACAAAATAAATACGTACCGGGTTGTCACATTGTTTAAAGTTAAATTTAATCATTGTTAATTTTATGAGAATATAAAATTTAGTGAATAATCTTTTAAACTTGCATACTCATGGAGATGGATTATGAGGCATTGTCACATGGTTTGGGGCGTGACATCTTTGAAGTCCATGACATAGGCTCGAAGCACGCCTTCCAGCGTTTGAAATGTGCGCTTGGACTATCCATCAGTTTGAGGGAGAAAAGCGGTGCTAAAGTAAAGTTCCATTCTGAGTGCAGCTTGTAGACTCTACCAGAATCATGACGCAAAACGTGGGTCTCGGTCTGATACGATAGATAGTGGAATTTCATGAAGACAAATGATCTCCTAAATGTATTTCTGACGTAGGGCTTCAAGCTTCTCAGATGTCTGAATAAGTAGAAAGTGCGCTTATTTGGTGAGACGATCCAAGATTACCCAGATAGCGTCATGCCTTGAGAGTGATTTTGGTAATCTGGAGACGAAGACCATGGTGATGTGGTCTCATTTCCATTGCAATATCTCTAGGGGCTGAAGAGTTCCTTTTGATTTTTGGTGCTCAGCCTTAACTTGTTAACAGGTAAGGCATCTGGCCACAAAGTCTGATACATTCCATTTTATACCATTCCACCAATAGTGCCTCTTGAAGGCTTGATACATTTTCGTTCCTCCTGGATGGACAACGAAAAGTGATTAGTGGCGCTCCTTCAGAATGTCTCTTCTGGGGTCCTCGATGTTTGGTACAAATAACTATCTTAGGTATGTTAGCTGCCCGTACTTGTTGGTTGTCCAACCTAGTCTCGATTCTTCTACGATAAGACGCCTTCGGATGAACTCAGACTCTTGGTCATGCTTTTGGGCCTTCAGAATTCGTTGATAATGGTTTTATGTCGCCACAGTTAAACATGAACAGGTACCATCTTCCCATTCTAACGGCTTATAACGACCCGGTACAGACCCTAGTTGTAACAGCCCTGTTGATAACGACCTGTGTAAAGACCCAGCCCAAATCCTAAGTGTTAGTGACAGATAATCCACGAGAGCATAGAACACAGAAGAAGTTCAAAACCCTAACTCGAATCGAAAACCCTAAGTTCGGCCCGAAAACCCTAAAAAGGTCCAAAACTCAAGCAACAAAACCTAAGCACCCGGAGAATCTCCTAACATTGTAAATGAAGTAAATATCATGAAATAATAAATTAAAAATAAAAAATTCTCATAAATAGGGTAAAATAACCGTTTTGCCCATAATATAGTAAAAAGTTTTAAAAACTCAAATTTTGACACATGGATACCCTAAATCAAGGATTTAAATACAATTAAGTAGAAAAGGATAAAATAACATCAAAAATAACAAAAATACCCCTTCGAGGCCGACCACCTTAGGAAGAGTGCCAAAAAGTGACTTTTTACTTTCTTTTTAGCTTAAAATGATGGGGATGGTAAAATTAAATTTTGTGATGATCTAATACTTATTGATCAAGTAATATAAATAATAATATAGTGTTATAGGTCAACAAAAGCCAACAAATTATTATTGAAGTTCATACACAACAAAATAAGTCAAAAAGTCATATATTGCCAAAATAGTTTAAATTGACTTAAACGATTATATCTATTTAATCAATTGCAACGAAAACTATGATAATACATGGGAATACTATATTTATCATAAACATACTAAAATAATAAGTCTCAAAGGAAAACACACCAAAAATATACATCAAATTAACTTTTAATGCATTTTCTTGCATAAAAAGGCACACGAACCAATACAAAACCCATTGATTGATGTGGGGTCAGGTTTTTGTCCCCTAAACAGCCCCTAGCTATATTTAGCTTCCCAAAATCTGATTTTTTTTCCCTCAAAACCATCACCATGTCAACTCATATCAACTCAACCCATGTGAAGTGGAAGAGAAAAAGGAGAAGAAAGTACCCTTAATTAAATTTGTGATCCCTCCTTGTTCCCTAGCCCTTCTCCTATATAAACCAAGCCAAACACCAATCCCCCCTTCATATTTTCGTGCATATAGAGAGAGAAAAACTTGGTTGAGTGTTCTATAAGTTTGAGGGAGAAAGAGAAGGAGAAAGAAGGAAGGAGGGAGCAAAGAATTAAGTGGTGTTTTCCTAGAGCTAAGTCATTTCATCCTACCATCCCTTGAGCCTCTAAACAAGTAAGTAAAATCTCTAAACCTTGTGTCTAAGATCCCTCAAAATATCCACCTACACATCCTTTTAAACACTTCAAGAATCAAGAACTGAAATCAAACTGAAAAGGCATCGTAGTTGGAAATTAGGGGCTATTATGTTTATGAATGATATGAGATGTTGTGTATGTTATTATCTTTGAGTTTGATGACTTCTAAGTGTGATGGAGCCTTGATATTAAAGTCTAAAACATAAGTATGCAAAGAAATGGAACAAAAACTTGACATGACTTAAGTAGAAGACTTGAACCCTAAGAGGCTTAATTTTTAAGAACTTTGATGTTTCTGCCCTGAGATTTGAAAGCCCATAACTCAATTTAAAAAATTGATCTAAGCATGGTCTTTATGTCCAGAGTTATATTTTTGGGTTATCTTTCATCCAAAGTTGGTTTCAACTCATTTTCATAACTAGAACTCATGATATTGCAATTTTACCAAAGTGTGTTATTTTTTGACCAGACAACACTATCGACTTGGAAACCCTAATTTATATTGAGATCCGAACTTTGGTCAAAACATGAAAGTTGTATATAACATGTATATATATATATATCTACCCACCAAAAATGAGAACAAAATATTGAGTTTGGATAGGTCAAATTCCCTTTACAAGTGTCTATTGAGTTTCAACCCTCATGGGACACTTCTGCCACATATTTTTATGTAGCCCAAAACCTCTATTTTTAGTGACCTATTCTAAAAATATTCGACATGAACATTGTATCTAACATATTGAAGTATTGGTTTCCAAAAAATCTGACCTTAAATCCTCGGGATGATATTCCAAAACCGTTTCATACCCTATGTCCAAAACCAGCTCTGCTGGGTTTTGGCGGCTGACAGAACCTACTTTTTAAAATGGACAAAGAGTCTAACTTGTTTCAAACAACTACCCTTAACTTTAAACATGGAACGTGTAGGGGACATGTTAAACCAGAACATACTAAAAAATGGGCTCATTTGGACTTGATAGGATACCCCAAAGCCGAGACCAACAAAAGCAGGAGTTTGGTAAAATCTTGAGAAAAGTGCTGAACCATTTTTGCTTAATATGAATTGTTCACCCATTTGCCTTAGGATTTGGCCTTGGTGTTAA
Source organism: Heliamphora exappendiculata (assembly GCA_034768845.1). Classification (NCBI taxonomy): domain Eukaryota; kingdom Viridiplantae; phylum Streptophyta; class Magnoliopsida; order Ericales; family Sarraceniaceae; genus Heliamphora; species Heliamphora exappendiculata. The sequence goes on along the minus strand of JAOTRH010261709.1, from coordinate 19,791 downwards.
ACATGATAGTCGTAGAAAATATTTTTATCTAAATGGTATATAAAAATCATAGTTTGATTCCAAGTCTAGATACCCCAAACTCTTGTTGGCCCTTTTCATTTAATACTTGACTTTTGGCCTTAAAATTTGTTAAGTGTATGTTTGAGTACTCTTCCCTATGAGACTCGAGTTTTTGTATGATGATTGATTTGAATTAGTCGATTAATGTTTCAAAGTGAATGTATGATGATTTAGAACCCAAGCTATCATATTTGAATCATATCTTAAGAATTATAGCTTGTGCTTCACATATTTGTACCTTATGCTTTGTGCGTTGTACCATGAATCTTGCCATGTTGATACCATACTATAAATTGTTGCATTTGAGATCGATGGTACACATTATTAGCATTGTCATTTTCATCCTGGCATGTTGGATTTCATCTGTGCAAACCATTGTTAGGATGGGCTGTATTGAATTATTCTTCTTGGTTCTAAATCTAGGGCGTCCATGGTTGCCATTTTTGAAAATATTTTGGGATGTATTCCCCTTGTACACCCTGGGTGCGTCCCCAGTGTTACAGATTGGTTTACACACCCTGGGTGCATCCCCGGTGTTTGAAATGATTTATAGATATTGTTAGGCACCATGGGTTCGTCGCTAGTGTTCTGATTTCAATAGTTTGAACTTTGGGTAAGTTCGGGGAGAGCCCAATTATGGCGGTCCTGAATCCCTCATCTTGGTACTTTGTATAATGTGAATGTCTCTTGAATTCTCTTAGACTTTGGGTTGACACCGGCAAATGCATCATGCATCTTAAGGTGATAATTGTCGACCCGAATAAGGGTGGCTGATAACTGGTTGGCCGGCCCCCACGCCGTTGCCATTGAGTAAAACAGCTGTGGCATGAACCTCGTTGATGCATTTACAATTAGCAATGAGGCGCGATGATGGCTTTGGTGATCAAGTCCCATCAAGTCTACTCTGGTGATTTTCGACGTGAAATTCCTGTTATAATCTGGATACATGTTGGGTTGGGCATCTGTATTTCATACACGGCATCTCATATGCACATGTTTATTGACTTATCCGCTATTATGTCATAAATGTACTGGGTATTATATGGAATGTGTTGTGGCAAATTTTGTATGGTGAGATTAGTTAGAAGGTTAGGGTATTTTTCTTTTGGGCCTTGGCTCATGGCATTTGTGCCACAGGTGAGGAGGAGTTCTTAGAGGAAGTCATCCCAGAGAGAGAAGAAGAGTTTGAAGAATAGGGTGAGTTCCAAGAGCACGTGAATTTTGCTGATGCATTCTGAGGAGTCAAGACTTCTGCTTTTGTGCTTATATTTAGTTCTCTTGCTCTTAGTGTAATTGATGAAATTCTTTGGTGAAATTGTAATAATTATGTACTTTTGAACGGTTCAGAACTCCTTTATGATGTAATAACTACCGCATGTAAATATGAATGAATGGCTAGAATATCCCTTTATTTATAATTATGTATGTCCCGACGTGCCTAGAGGATAGGGCGTCACACGGCTGGAGTCGAAACTTGTTGAATGTTCCTACCATATCCCATTCCTTTGCTGCTATACACGTCAGTGCATTCCTTGCCTTTCGACTAAGGGCATCTGCTACTATGTTCGCCTTGCCTGGGTGATAGGATACAGTGAATTGATAATCTTCTAGGTACTCTATCCACCAGCGTTGTCTCAGGTTGAGGTACTTCTAGGTGAACAGGTACTTTAGACTTTTATGATTGGTGAAAAGCTCAAACTGCTCTCCGTAGAGATAATGCCTCCATAACTTCAATGCGAACACCACAACCGTGAGCTTTAAGTCATGGGTGGGGTAATTCTACTCATGAGGTTTCAACTGCCTTGATCTGTAGGCTATTACCTTGCTGTTCTGCATCAACACACATCCTAGACCTTCCTTAGATGCATCACAGTACACCGTATACCCAACTTTCAATATAGGTATGATTAAAATGACGACACTGGTTAACCTTCTCTTAAGCTCTTGGAAAGCCATTTCACACTTATAATTTCATTCAAACTTTGCTCCCTTCTACATCAACCTCGTCATTAGACATGCTAGTTTCGAGAAGTCTTGGATAAATCTTCGATAATATCCAGCTAATCCCAGAAAACTACGAACTCCAAAGACATTTTGGGGGTGATTTCCATTCCAAAAGAGCTTTAACTTTGGTCGGGTCCACAATTTTTCCCTCCTTGGACACCACATGTCCTTGGAATTTCACGTCAGGTAACCAAAACTTGCACTTGTTAGCCTTAGCATAGAGCTGTGAATCCAAGAGCTTTTGTAAGACTATTTGTAGGTGCTGCTCGTGCTCCCCCTCGGTTCTTGAATACACCAAGATGTCATTGATAAAGACTACAACAAACTGGTCGAGATAAGGTTGAAAAAGCTTGTTCATTAGGCTCATGAAAACTCATGGGGCGTTGGTGAAACCGAAGGGCATAACCACAAACTCATAATGTCCATATCATGTTTTGAAGGCTGTCTTCGGGATATCTTCCTCCTTGACTCGAAGTTGGTGATAGCCAGAGTGATGATCGACCTTTGAGAAGCAAGCTAATCCTGAAAGTTGGTCAAAGAGATTGTCTATATGGGGCAAGGGGTGCCGATTCTTGATTGTTACTTTGTTCAATTGGAGGTAGTCAATGCAGAGTTGTAGGGTTTTATGCTTCTTTTTAGCGAACAATGCTGGCGCTTCCCATGGTAATGTACTCGGGCGGATAAAACTTTTACTAAGCAACTGTTAAAGTTGATCCTTTAACTACTTCAGTTCAGCAGGAGCCTTCCGGTGAGTTGCGAACAAAATTGATGCAGTTCCCGATTGGAGTTTGATTGAAAACTTAATCTCTCGGTGCCGGGGTAATTCAAGGAGTTATTCTAAAAACACGTTTGCATACTCGCACATAATTCGTGATAACTCGGGGGTTGACAAAGCATTCGTACTAGCCAACATACATGCCAACCTTCCTACGAAGTTATTTGGCTTACACACCTCTGCACTACTCTGGGTCAGGGTTTTGCGTTGCTCCCTTGAATCCGTACGATGGTGCCATTGTCTACTTGTGCTCGTATCTTCTTTTGCCGGTAATCAATGATAGCGTGATGTCTAGAGAGCCACTCCATTCTAAGAATTACGTCATAGCCATTAAAATCTATGACTCGTAGTTCGCACGTCAGAAGGGTATCGGTAACTCTCAACGTACATGTCTTATAGGCGGAGTCTACATGCACATGATCTCCTAAGGGTGTGGCGACACTTAGGTTTTGATCTAATGCTTTGGGTCTCAAGAGCAAGGACCGTATACAAGTTAGAGATATAAAAGAATGAGATGCTCCAGAATCAAACAACATTTTCACTAAGGTAATGAACAACACAGACATACCTTGCACCACTTGAGTGCCCTCCATTTCCTCCTCTTGAAGCGCAAAGATGTGTCCTCCAAGCGATTGGTTTCTATTGTTGTTTTTGGCATTTTAGGTCTCACTCCATAATTCTGACCTCCTCGGGGTTTCTGGTTCTTGTTAATTAGTGGTCTTCCTCTCCCATTTTGCTGGCTGGCTGTCGGCCTAGTAGTTTAAATTGGCTACGGATATCTCGGTGGCTGATTTGGGGGTTACCTCTACTATTGAGATGGGCTTCCCAGGTTCCTCTATGCGAGACGTGGACACTCGAGCCTCTTATGCCCTAGTTGGCGAAATTCAAAATAGACCATTGATGTTGTAGAGAAGTCCCTTGGTCGCCCTTGCCTATCCTCCTGATGATATGGGTTTTTGGGGATAAAAGTGTAATTATTCCTCATGGGTCCTCCGTGACTAGTGCTTCCCTTCTTTTGATTCCAAATGTTTTGTGAGTCAGATATATCAGTCTCGGTGAGCAAAGTGGCTCGAACCACTTGTGTGTAGGTAAGAAGTTATAGGCAAATCACTCTCACTCGAATAGATGGTTCTAAACCCCACTCAAGTTTTCGCGCCTTTGACTCTTCGCCTAGTACAAGAGTAGCAGCAAAACGGCTTAGTTCTTCGAATTGGTTAACGTACTGTGTTACTATCATTGACCCTTGTTTAAGTTCTAGTAACTCTCGTATCTGCCCCTATCGAAAGGGAGCTGCGAAATACTTCTCTAAGAATAATCTCTCGAACTACTCCCACGTTAGGGTTGCTGCATCTTGGGTGTTGCTAATTATAGACCACCAATGATCCGTCTCTCCTTCTAATAGGTGCGCTGCTAAAGCTACTTGGTCTACCTCAGTCTGAACTCCAATTGAGTTGAACAATTTCTTAATGGCCCTTAGCCATTCCTCATATACGCTTGGTTCTACGCTTCCTCTAAAGGTTAGGGCTAGCTGCCTACCTAATTCTGACAAAAACCATGCCTGATCATGCACATGTGGGCAATTGATACTCGCTGCAAGCTCTCTCAAAACTTGTGCTAATCCCAGTGCCTCATCGTCTACTAGCCTATTAACTTGTCGATTGTTAGGGTGTCTACTGGCCATCCTAGAGTAAAGAAAAGGAATGTGTCATGGGTTTGGAGGGTTATTTCAATTTTTAATTATTTCATATTCTGGGATCTTATGGAGTTAAATTTGAGATTTTAAGATAACTTCAACATATTTTTGATAATAACTACTTGCATTTCATAACAACCAGATTTAATTACATAGTCGATATGGGATTCAAAATGTTCACAAAACAACCCATACATCATTCAAACAAAAGAAAAATACAACACCCAGCACACTAAAGTCTAGCTAGAATAGGTACGGAGAAAAATGGTGGACAACTGCCTCGCCCTCCTAGTTTGCTTCATGGATCCCATAACAATGCCATTGCACTTCGACGTGCCACGTGCCAGCTGGTCCCATGCACATCCAGTTGGTTATTTCCATGAGGGTTTCCTGATATGTCTTTAGATCATCAAAATTGATGATGGGGTCGCTTGGATAAATAATCCCTCTTTCACCCTTTGGCTTTTGAAGCTGGAGCCACCTCACGCTCAACATATCTCCCAGTTTAGCATTGAATCTAGGGGGGAAGTCCAAGTGATACATGGTCCTGCCACATTTCTCGACTACTCGTATCGATCCTAAGAAGGGAAAAGCTTCTAGTTTCCTCCACAAGCACATTTTGTTCGGGCTCACTCGGGCGTATACCCAATCTTCTATGCGGTAGCCTTGGAAGTAATTTTGGTGGCTGAAGTTGATGGCAACATCCACAACATGATCCTCGTCTGATTTTGGTGGGGGTGCCTTAGACGGGTCGTATGGGAAAGTGATCGCTTCTTCTTCCTCGTTCTCCTCACCCTCGTCAACATCCTCTATCTCTTCCTATCCCTCGACTTGCCACTCTTCGGGAAAGATCAAGTTTAATGAAACATCGTTAATTGGTTCCTGTTCTTCTACTGGAAGCTCCTCTGGATTAGAGTCCTCAGACTCTGGGTCTGACCACAGTCCTTATTCGGGTTCTGAGTCAGATGCCATCCTAAGAGAAGAGAAGATCAAGGAAGAAACTTACGGTAAGAAAATTTTGAAGTTATTAAAATTTTAAATGATAAATTAATAGTATAGACAATCTACAGAGTTTCTACTCTACCGAAATCGTAGTCTCTAGTAGCCAAAGGCCTGAAGCTTCACTAAACCTAGACTCTAATACCAAACTAGGGCGCCCTGGCTTCCGGGCATGCCGGGTCATACATAACTATAAATAATGAATATTCTAACAATTCATTCATAGATAATAAAGTACTTAATTAACATAATAAAACATAAAGCTTGATAAAACATCAGAATTAAAATAGTTATTATAGTTGTCCAGCATAAGAGAAAAATATATTGGATTAACAAAAAGAAATGTCAATGTTCCTCCAATAAGGACATTGGATAGGTCAAGTTGGGGGGTAGCCATTTCACTTTTCATTACTTCAAAAAAAATAAAAAATTGTGTTTGTGTTTTTGATAAATTTAATTTGAAATTATGAATCTTGTATCCCAGATATATTGAGGCATGTGATTTTTTGTGTTGCTAAAAGTTTTATGAAAAATAGACTACAGACTTATGCACTCAGCTTTTAAGCACTATGCACTCAGCTTTTAAGCACTATACACTCAGCTGCTTAATTGGTTTTCATGCTAATGAATGTTGATAGTGAGAATAACTACAAAAACAAAAAAGGTGGAGACTTAACCATTGGTGTGCTTTTAAGACTATCTTTCTTGTTTGAGGAATTTTTCTATATTTACTGATATTACATTTTGTTTCAGTATGCATTAGTCATTAATTAACTCGTTATTCATTTATTTTGGCTAAGAGTTGATAACATTATTATAAAGTTCATTTGAAATTTTCTAAAAAGAAGAACAATGCAAAAAATTATGTCAAACTTGGCGAAGGATTTTATGTTATGTTTCTATATTTGAGCCTTTTTTTATTATTCAATTGACCATAGTCTCCCTTTTTGAGCTTTTTTACATGTAAACATTTTTCTTGTTTCTTTGTTATATTTAAAAATATCACGTGAATAGGTTATGTGGCTATATGAATACAAAAAAATCTACAATTAAAAAGTGTAAAAATGCTTGTAAAAAAAGAAAATAAAAAAAAGAAGAAAAAAAGAGAGAAGAATATAAAAAATTGAAAGAAAAGAAGCAAAAAAAATGGACAATTGAGTGGAAAAAAAAGATGATTGAGTAAATGGAAAAATATAGAATTTGATGGGGTATAAAATCAAAAGTTGGCTTTAAAAATAGTGAATGTGAGCAATAATTGAAGATAAGAGAGAACTAAGTGATGTTTAGCAATTAGCTTGTTCTAGGATATTATATACTCAATCATAGCTCAGATACACATTTTCCTACCTAATGCTACAACAAAAATAAAGACCTCTTTGATCCCAAGAATGACATGGTTTAATGTGTGAAAATAATTGATTGAAAATGACTATAGCGCCCCTGATCCGTTTTAATATAAACCCAATATAATTTTGGAACCAATCCCATGTGAAAATCCTTCCCTCGAAAACTATGTCTTTGAATAACCCATTTGTGTCTCAAAATGAATTATGAGAAACTTAATTCATAACAATTTTCAACATTGTAATCCAGCGGAGACCACTGGAGCATACATCCCACCGCTCGAGCGGCAACACACTCGAGAGTTCGTCTAAAAACTGAGAAAAACACTCATACCCTTGGAAAGTTGATTCAAATGATTGATTTTCCTAAACCTTCTTTGAGAGGGTAAAACCATAGGAGGAAAATACATAACTGAAAACAAAATTTTCATTCATTAGAAACCAAATGTTTCTGCCAAAATCATTCCCTAGAAGATCAAAACACCCCGCTCAATCCAAGTCATAACGCCCTTACATGCATGTATCATATGAATGTATGACCCTAAGGTCTTACAATAATAGTTTGGTTCAAAATTACATTATTCCAATCGTTCAAAAAAAGATTACATTTGTACACTTTCATTTCTCAAAAGCTAACCATCCAAAGAAACAATGTAATTCTATTAACATTTCCCCAAAAAGATATCGACCACTGGTCTTACTCCATGGCCTTCTTTCCGTCGTCACCTGAAATGTTGTCAAACAACATGAGCCGAAGCTCGTAGGGGCAAGACTAAAATTGAATACATGCATGATATGCGAGGATGGTTCTGCAAGATGCACAAATAAACTTAATCACGTTATAATATTCGTTCTGAAATGAGTTTTCCTTGCATAACCCGGTTTCATAAAGAAAGATTATTACTCCATGTTTTCTTTTCATACTCATAGGAATATTCATCGTTTACCATTAATTCATCAATCTTACTATTCTTAATTAACCCAAACCATTTCTTCATCTTGTCATGTTACCAAATTAAGGTGTCTCATACCCAAATTCATCACTACTCACACACGTATACACATGCATTACCAACTCATTTCATGTTTCATCAATTCATAGTTCAAATTTTAGGCACCGGCGTCACACGAGCGTATAGACCCATGTAGCATTACCCTCAATCCGGCCACACGGGCCCCATGAGGTAATGGTACGTTCTATACCCTGACACGGCTAACGTCTATTCCCGATCACTAGCCGGTGGGTAGAGAACCCAATTATGTCCTTTCCTGGTCATCAACCGGTGGGCAGAGAACCCGAATACATCCTTTTTCGATTGCTAGCCGACGGGCAGAGAACCTAATCTGTGCGCTTTTTAGACTTTCACCGAGGAGCAACTCGTGTCAAACCTTAAATAATTTAGAAACCGGTCCTTTTTGACATGTCACAACACAACACACACACATGTGGGTCCAACCCAAATGGTTCCTCTCACCAATCCATTTCATTACACAATTTCATCATCCACATTTCCATTATTCTCGGCTCAAAACCGAATTAATCATCATGTGATTTCAAATTCACAAATTTGTTGATTTTATTTAACACTTTGACTTGATATTAATATACGCTACACGGATTCATGGAATTAAACCATAATAGGTGATAATAACCTTCAATTTAGCCATTAATCATGTCAATTTGATAATACAACACCTTCTAACCCAAAAAGCCCCAATTTCCATGGTTTAACCTCAATCGCAAACCCTAGGTTCTCATTTTTCACTCCAAACACAAGGTTGGATAACGTCAAGATGGATTAATGATAAATCCTTCTATAATCCAAGATTAAATCTTCATTATCACCAAATTCAAGTTTAGGGTTTCGAAAATCACAAACTTCATGTCTTTGGGTTCATAAATTAGAAAATACGACACATATCACTTAAATATTCAAACGAAGTCTTGAATCCTACCTTTTAACGCTAGATCCGTAAGAAAAGGCCCCGGATGAGCTCCAATCACTTGGATCTCCAACCACGTGGTGAGAACAACACCTCCAAAGCTAAGATCGAGTCTTCAACGGATGAACTACTGGGAGAAAGGCGAAGAAACCCACTCCCAGAAGCCCAAACAAGCCCCTATTACCTCTCAAACCCAAACCCCAACACTCATCCTTTCTTTAGAGAGAGAGACATAAGGAGAAAAATAAGAAAAAGAAGATCCACGCCCCTTTTTAAAATATCAGGTCCGCGACAGTCCGCTCGAGTGGGCCTCCACCGCTTGCGCGGTCATACTCCAAAAACCTTCTGCCACCCCTTCGCTCGAGCGGTCCGACCACCGCTCGAGCGGTCAACCCTGAACTACAATACTTGCTTATTTAGGCTATAATTGAATGGTATATGCATAAGGCATTACTCAACAACATCTTTGCCATACACCCATCCTCTACCATCACTAACAAGCACATACAAACTCAAGAATAAGCTTTCTTGCATGACTTACATTCCCAAATATCTCCACAGATCATGACATAGGTGTTTTCGAGAATTAGCAAGAAAATAACAAAAGTTCAGGTCGCTATAATCTCCCCCACTTAGGAGATTTCGTCCTCAAAATCACGCATACATCAGGGATTGAACAACTAGGGGTAATTTCTTTGAACTTCTGATTCTCGTTCCGAAGTAGCTTCTTTGATGCCATGGCGAAGCCACAACACCTTCACATACTGAATGGTTCTCCCTCGCAAGACTTGCTCTTTAGTGTTAACAATTCTCATTGGTTTTTTCTCGTAGGTAACGTCGTCATCAACCCTCAACTCCGTCCAATCCAAGATGTGAGATGGGTCTGGCTCATATTTACGCAACATGGTTACGTGGAAAACATTGTGAACGGAGGCTAATTGTGGTGGCAAAGCTAAGCGGTAGGCTACCTCTCCGATTCTATCAAGAATTTCAAACGGGCTGATAAAATGCGGTGATAATTTCCTACTCTTATTAAATCTCATTAAACCCTTTCGTGGAGAAACCTTCAAGAACACGTGGTCTCCTACCTCAAACGATAATGGTCTCCTTCTTTTATCTGTGTAACTCTTCTGACGACTTTGGGCAGTCATAACACATTTACGGATCACGATAATCTTATCTGTGGTCTCACGTACAAGCTCGGGTCCCAATACAGCTGTCTCATCGACATCGGTTCAACACACGGGTGATCTACAAGGTCTACCATACAATGTCTCATAAGGCACTATTCTGATGCTCGATTGGTAACTATTGTTATAGGCGAACTCTACCAACAGTATATGGTCCTCCCATGACACATGAAAATCTAAAACACACGCTCGTAACATATCCTTGAGTATCTGGATAGTGCGTTCTGACTGGCCGTCCGTCTGCGGATGAAAAGCGGTACTAAGAAGTAGGCTTGTTCCCATAGCCGACTACAAACTCTGCAAAAAATGCGATGTGAAACGAGAATCTAGATCAAAAATAATAGAAATTGGCACCTTGTGGAGCCTAACAATCTCACGTACGTAGAGTCTACTAGGCTTCTCAATTGAATCTGTCATGCGAATCAGTAGGGAGTGTGCCGACTTGGTTAATCTGTCTACCACAACCCATATAGCATCATACCCCTTTGGCAACCTCGGAAGGCCCAAAACAAAATCCATGGCGATATTTTCCCCTTTCCACTCTAACACTGGTAATGGTTGCAGCTGACCCGCTCGTTTCTGATGCTCGGCTTTCACTTGTTAACAAGTGAGACAACGTAAAACGAAGAGCGCGATGTCTTTTTTCATACCTTTCCACCAAAACTGTCTACGTATGTCATAATACATTTTTATGCTGCCCGGATGTACTGCCAATTGTGAATGATGAAACTCATGAAGTACGTCTTTCTGAAGTGTTTCTAGCATGAAAATCCTCCCTGCAAACCTCAAGCTTTGATCGGAGTGGATTGTCCACTCTTTGGCATCCTCACCATTTAAAACTCATTCACGAAACATTAAACTTTCAGTGTCTGATTGTTGTGCTTTCACAACGCGATGAACAAGGGTAGGTTGAGAAATTATCTTAAACAGAGCGACTTCCTCACCAAACTTTCCTAAATAAAGGTCATACTCCCCAACTGCTCCAAACATATACCACTCTCTAACTGCTATCCTTGCTAACGTACTCAAGGATTTTTGATTGAGGGCATCGGCTACCACATTCACCTTACCCGGGTGATATTGGAGATCAAAATCGTAATCTCCTAAAAACTCCATCCATCTTCTCTGATGCATACTCAAATCTTTATGTGAAAACAAATACTTCAAGCTTTTATAATCCGAGAATACTTTGAAGCGTTCCCCATATAGATAGTGCCTCCAAGTTTTAAGAGCAAAAACCGCTGCTGCAAGCTCCAAATCATGCGTAGGATAATTTTTCTGATGAACCTTCAATTGTCTCGATCCATAGGCCACCACCTTGCCTAGTTGCATTAACATGTAACCCAATCCCTCATGGGATGCATCGCAATAAATGGTATTACCGAGTCCTCTCTTTGAAATAGTCAGAATGGGTGTACTTATTAGTAGCATCTTCAACGTCGAGAAGGCGAGCTCACAACTATCGTCCCATACAAACGTGATCCCCTTTCGTGTAAGGTGTGTTAAAGGCACTGCAAGTCTAGAGAAATCTTTCACAAACCGACGGTAATATCCTGCTAACCCCAAGAAGCTTCGAATCTCAAACCCATTTTTTGATTTTTCCCATTCCATCACTGCCTTGATTTTAGATGAATCCACTGCCACTCCATCCCGTGAAACTATATGCCCCAGAAATTTCACTTTTGATAACCAAAATTCACACTTGTCGTACTTAGCGTATAATCGATGTTCTCGTAACAACTGTAGGGCGATTTGAAGATGTTCCTCGTGTTCTTCTTCCGATGAGGAGTAAATCAAAATGTCGTCTACGAATACTACTACAAATTGGTTAAGATAAGGGTGAAAAATACGGTTCATAAGGTCCATAAACGTTGCCGGTGCGTTGGTCAACCCAAATGGCATAAGTAGGAATTCAAAACGCCTATAATGTGTATGAAAAGCCGTCTTTGGAATGTCTTCCTCCTTAACTCGCAGTTGGTGATAACCCGGTCTTAAGTCAATTTTTGAGAAACAACAAGAACCTCTCAATTGATCAAACAAGTCGTCGATACGTGGCGTGGGGTACTTATTTTTAATGGTCACGTGGTTCAGCTTACGATAATCTATACAAAGACGTAATGACCCATCCTTCTTCTTTGCAAATAGTGCAGGGGCTCCCCAAGGTAACACACTGGGACGTATGAATCCCTTATCTAATAACTCTTGAACCTGTACCTTCAACTCCACTAACTCAGCCGGTGGAAAGCGATATGAAGGCATAGAAATGAGGGCAGTCCTCGGGATAAGATCTACAGAAAACTCAACCTCTCGCCGTGGTGGAAGCTCAAACAACTTGTTTGGAAATACGTCTGGAAACTCATAGAAAACAGGAGGGAGTTCTTCCTGAATGGAACTAGTCTCACCTACAGACAGGGCAGAGAAAAGGAGGCAGAGGCTATCACGGCCTCGAGACACAAGAGGTCTAGGTGCTAAGTTACTGTCCCGGTCACCCACAAAATAGAAGGAAGCTCCTTCTGGTGTGCAAACAAACACCCGTCACCGGTCACAATCAATGTAGGCGCGAAAGGTCATCAATCAATCTATTCCTAAGATAATATTGAATGATAACATATCAATCACAATGAAATCGAATATCAGACGATGGTCGGCAATCTCCATCTCGCAATCTCTACACACGAGCCTCAACGCGGCAACCTCTCCCAAAGGTGTCTCAACGTACAACACCTCATTCAACACATCTACCTCAAACCCCAGTGCAGATGCAAATGCAGATGAGATGAAAGAACGTGATGCTCTTGTGTCAACAAGACCACTGGCCCAAGAATGATACACTAGAAAGGTACCTCGTATGACTGAAGGGCTAGTTGCGGTATCGGTATAGTAGGTGCCACTGATGTACTGGGCTCCACAAGAGAATACACTCACCCCTGGTTCCCTTGGTTCTATCCCCCACTGCTTGGTTCTGTCCCCCACTGCTTCTGGCTCCTGGTTGCCTCACTGACTGAGCTGAGGTAGCACCTCCCACGGTTCTTACTGATTTTGCTCCCGATTGTAGTTGCGATTGACCATAACCCTGTAGTCCCTGTGATGTCTGCACTCTATGTGCCCCTATAGTACCCTGAACATTCCCCCCAGGGCAGTTTCGTCAGGTGTGACCCGTTTGGCCACACTAAAAACATGAAGGCGGGGTCCTCCCCTGAGTCTGACTTTGCTGTTGCGGTTGCTGTCCTCTTTGTTGACAATCCATCGAGCGATGTCCCGGTTGTCTACACGTGTAACACACTAACTCCCGACGCTCAAAATGTCCATATGAACCTATAGACAGGGTTGGTGCCGACCGTGACTGATACTGCGATTCTGTGTGATAAGAACCCGATCCCCCTGATTTTTATCTCTTCACCTGACACCCTTCAGACTGAGCACCGAATTTCCCTTGATGCGGTTTGCTTTCCCTAATCTTACAGCCCTCTACCATTGCATTCTCCACTCGAATATCGGCCTCTACAACCTCAGAGTACACCCGAAAACCCAATGTAGCAATTCGATCCTTAATCGAAGGTCGAAGACCTCTTTCAAACCTCTTAGCGCGTAACTCTTCTATTGACACCAGCTCGAGTGCGAACCGAGATAAGTTTGCAAACTTAGCTTCATATTGGACCACAGTAAGGTTCACTTGAATGAGAGAAAGAAACTCCTCCCAGTACACATCTCTAGAAGAACCCGAAAAATACTTTTCTAAAAAGACTCTCGTAAAGGCGGTCCACGTACCATCTACGGTGGTCTTGGCAAACTTCCACCACTCTCTAGCATCCTCTTGAAGTTGAAACGCCGCCAACCTGACACGCAACTCATCTTCCCCGATCTCTAAGGTATCCAAGATTTTTGTGGTTACTTCCAACCATTTAGTGGCAATTTTGGGGTCCGGCTCCCCAGAGAAAGTTGGAGGATTCAATCGCCGAAATTTTCTCATTGCCACAGAGGCTCGAGGCTCAAGATCCTCGCTCCAACTGGAGTTGCCTCGGCCATTGCCCTCATTGTAGCAAGCATTTCTTGAACAACATCAACACCGCCCACTTGTTCCTACGGGGCATGATCATCCCTTTCATCCAGAACTTGGGCAAACCCATGACCTCAACCACGGCCTCGGCCCCTACCACGTCTCTGCATCATCTCTATGAATAAGAAGAATAGGGAGAAGTATCAACACATACCCATATAAATCTATCTCTTACTGATGACATCGCTCTTCAATAAGACACCACTTCACCCTAATCAACATATTAACTCATCTTATGCAACACATAATGAGGGAGACTAATCGGAATGACACATCAATCCGGCTAACTTATTCAGATTTCTAGCTAGAACGGACGTCGGCCAAACGCCTTTCTAACTTGAACCCCAAACCAGTCTACCGGCCGCCTAAGGGCCAAATGTGTCATCCTAAAACTCCATCCTCCATGCCCAAATAACACATAGCATGCAAATGCTAAACCATATTCATGATGTTCCATGCTAGCACACCAGGTTATGAATGTCACACATCAATGCAACGCTCATGTAATGGATCAACTACCCCTCCACGGTTCCTAGGTAATTGAACCAAGAGCTCTGATTCCATTTATAGCGCCCCTGACCCATTTTAATATAAACCCAATATAATTTTGGAACCAACCCCATGTGAAAATTCTTCCCTCGGAAACTATGTCTTTGAATAACCCATTTGTGCCTCAAAATCAATTATGAGAAACTTAATTCATCACAATTTTCAACATTGTAATCTAGCAGAGACCGCTCGAGCGTACACCCCACCGCTCGAGCGGCGACACACCCAAGAGTTTGTCTAAAAATTAAGAAAAACACTCATATCCTTGGACACTTGATTCAAATGATTGATTTTCCTAAACCTGTTTTGAGAGGATAAAACCATAGGAGGAAAATACGTAACTGAAAACAAAATTTTCATTCATTAGAAACCAAACGTTTCTGCCAAAATCATTCCTTGGAAGATCAAAACACCTAGCTTAATCTAAGTCATAACGTCCTTACATACATGCATCATATGAATGTATGACCCTAAGGTCTTACAATAATAGTTTGGTTCAAAATTACATTAATCTAACCATTCAAAAAAAGATTATATATGTACACTTTCATTTCTCAAAAGCTAACCATCCAAAGAAACAATGTAATCCTATTAACTTTTCCCCAAAAAGCTATCGACCACTGGTCTTACTCCATGGCCCTCTTTCCGCCATCACCTGAAATGTTGTCAAACAACATGAGCCGAAGCTCGTAGGGGTAAGACTAAAATTGAATACATGCATGATATGCGAGGATGGTTATGCAAGATGCACAAATAAACTTAATCACGTTATAGTATTCGTTCTAAAATGAGTTATCCTTGCATAACCCGGTTTCATAAAGAAAGATTGATACTCCATGTTTTCTTTTCATACTCATAGGAATATTCATCGTTTACCAATAATTTATCAATCTTACTATTCTTAATTAACCAAAACCATTTCGTCATCTTGTTATGTTACCAAATTGAGGTGTCTCAGACCCAAATTCATCACTACTCACAGACGTATGCACATGCATTACCAACTCATTTCGTGTTTCATCAATTCATAGTTCAAATTTTAGGCACTGGCGTCGGACGAGCGTATAGACCCATGTAGCATAACCCTCAATCCGACCACACGGGCCCCATGAGGTAATGGTACGTTCTATACCTCCACAGGACTAACGTTTATTCCCGGTCACTAGCCGATGTGCAGAGAACCCAATTACGTCCTTTTTTGGTCATCAGCAGGCGGGCAGAGAACCCGAATACGTCCTTTCCCGATTGCTAGCTGGCGGGCAGAGAACCCAATCTAGGTAGTTTTCCAGACTTTCACCGAGGAGCAACTCGTGCCCAACCTTAAATAATTCAGAAATCGGTCCTTTTTAACATATCACAACACAACACACACACACATGTGGGTCCAACCCAAATGGTTCCTCTCAGCAATCCATTTCATTACACAATTTCATCATCCACGTTTCCATTATTCTCGGCTCAAAACTGAATTAATCATCATGTGATTTCAAATTCACAAATTCATTGATTTTATTTAACACTTTGACTTGATATTAATATACGCTACACGGATTCATGGAATTAAACCATAATAGGTGATAATAACCTTCAATTTAGCCATTAATCATGTCAATTTGATAATACAACACCTTCAAACCCAAAAGCCCCAATTTCCATGGTTTAACCTCAATCGCAAACCCTAGGTTATCATTTCTCACTCCGAACACAAGGTAGGATAACGTCAAGATGGATTAATGATAAATTCTTCATAAATCCAAGATTAAATCTTCATTATCACCAAATTCATGTTTAGGGTTTCAAAACTCACAAACTTCATGTCTTTGGGTTTATAAATTAGAAAATACAACAAATATCACTTAAATATTCAAAGAAAGTCTTGAATCCTACCTTTTAACACTAGATCCGTAAGAAAAGGCCCCGGATGAGCTCCAATCACTTGGATCTCCAACCACGTGGTGAGAAAAACGCCTCCAAAGCTAAGATCAAGTCTTTAACGAACGAACCACTGGGAGGGATGCGAAGAAACCCACTCTAAGAAGCCCAAACAAGCCCCTATTACCTCTCAAACCCAAACCCTAACACTCATCCTTGCTATAGAGAGAGAGAGAGACATTAGGAGAAAAATAAGAAAAAGAAGGTCCATGCCCCTTTTTAAAATATCAGGTCCGCGATAGTTCGCTTGAGCAAACCTCCACCGCTCGAGCGGTCATACTCCAGAAACCTTCTGCCACCCCTCCGCTCGAGCGGTCAACCCTGAACTGCAATTCCTACTTATTTTGGCTGTAATTGAACCGTATATGCATAAGGCTTTACTCAACAACATCTTTTCCATACACCCGTCCTCAACCATCACTAACAAGCACATACAAACTCAAGAATAAGCTTTCATGCATGACTTACATTCCCGAATATCTCCACAGATCATGACATAAGTGTTTTCGTGAATTAGCAAGAAATTAACAAAAGTCTGGGTCGCTACAATGATGAATGAAACAGTCCATATATTCTCAATAATTGGCATTCTAACCATGAGATTAAGAGTCATTCTTTGAATTCAGCGTTTTTTGTGTCAAAAGTATGCGGAATATATTTGATTTGTTTAACATAACCTCTGCCGCATGCCACGAGTGTACATATATGTAAACCCATTTCTAAGTGTTTGATTGTGAGTGATATCAAGTGAGAATTGAAGTCGAGACATAGTTTTCATAAAAGTTTAAACTTTAAATGTTTAGAAGCATGATACCGAAGCACGTAGCGGAGTCTTCACACACATTGAGTTTAGGTCTATGGGAAGTTACTTGTAAAGATGGCAATAACTTGAAAATTGTACAAATTAATTATTGAGGGTATAAAATTCACAATTTTAACTTAAAATGTTTCAAATTGCATGTGGTTGATGTTTGTGAATATCATCTCTGGAAACCCTCACGAGACTATAACTCGTCAACTAGGAGTAACCTAAGGGTTTAAAGGCTTTGTCACATGCTAGTGCAATCGTGTATCCTATGAAAATATATTTTAGTTAGATTAATTTAATTGCCTTTTAGTTTTGCTTTGCTCGAGGACTAGCAAAGTGTAAATTAGGGGGTGTGATTGGTTCGTAAAAGTGTCGATCAAATCCTACAAAGTGTGCTTCGTTAAGTCTCAATTATGTGTTTACTAATATGTTTTAGTACCATTTCAACGTTAACATAAGAAGAAGCAAGATGGTGGAAATATTGGCTAAAATGGATCAAAAGCTGTCAAAGGTGAATAATTCCAACGTGGAAGCCAAATGATCAAAACAACATTGTTCCGGTTCATCTCAGGACCTGAAGACCCGACACTACAAGATTCAAGAGTGATAATAGCCCAAAGTTCAAGAAATTTGGTAAAAGGTCTAACGGTGAAGAAAATATTGTATCAAAAGAAGTTTAACAAAAAATTATGCAAAAAATGTGTCAAGAAAAGTGACGTACCTTCATTATTTTAGTCACAACTTTTTGTACAAAAGGAATTTTGATATGAGACTAGAACCATTGGAAGCTAGACTTCTGGGGCTTCAACTTGGACACAAGAATGACCCTATTCAAAGTTTGAATGAAAGAGTTACACTTGTTTGAAGTCAGGACAACAAAGTAGTCGCATTCTTGTAAAATTTTGTCCGAACAAAAATATGGGCGTCCAAACGAAAATTGACCAAAATGAATTTCATCTGGACAGAAATAAGGGCATCCAGATGAAAAAGTTACAATTAGAAAAGCGTTCAGACGGAACGGGAAGCATCTGGACAGAACATGAAAGTCAAAATTTGAATAGAACTCTACAACAAGGGGCGTGGATTGGTACTATATATACAAGACCTGGGGGATTCATTTCAAACACTTCTAAATCCTCAAAAATCAAATTGAAGACTTATCAAGAGACAAGTGTGGAGGCTTGGAAAGTGACAGGAAGACGAAGATGGAGAACCGAGAACTAGTTCTTCTTCAACCCTTCACTGATTCGAGCTGAAATATGATCGGCTAGTCTTCTTGTTCTAAGGGGATGATGAAACCCTAGTGGGTATTTTAGTGTAGTTTAGATTTCTATTTCTTTTCTATTCAGATTCAATTTGTTATATGATCTTAAGACGTTGACATTGGATTAACGGGGTTTTAACTTGATTATCTAGTTTCTATTTTTATTTTTTGTGATTGTAATAATGAGATCATGTAACTATTACATGTTCTTGTTCTTATCCAAATATGAGATATCTTATGCTCGGATAAGCGGGTCGTGCCAGGATCACTCGGACGATCCGTACCACGTTTAAGATAGGATATGCCGGGTTTGGATTTGATCTCATCCCCTTGCTAATTCGTGTCAATCTTGTAATCGTGACCGGATTGAATTGAATTGAATCGAATGAATGAAATAGAATTTGAATAAAACTAAAATACTGGTTAGGGTGGATGCAAATCCTTAGAAAATCTCTTCTCATCTAAATCAAATCTTTTATTTTTAGTTTAATTTAATTTCAAATTTTTTAGATTAAACCAAACAAATCTTTTTATAAAAGAGAATAGAATAATATTTTAATTTGTGAAATTGTAATTTCGTCCTATAGTCCCTAAGGAACGATACCTGCACTTAACAACTATTCTGTCAAACAGTAGTTAATTTTAAGATTTTAAATATTTATTTTGCTACAGTACAACAGCAAACAACTCCATTACATCATTAATGACGAACGGGCCGAGGTTGATCTCACTAGTAGAAGATGGATTGGTCAGAGTCAAATGGAGTGCCATCGCTTGGTGCTTCAATGCGCCCTCGCTCATAGCCGCCCTCTAAACTAGATTTGGACCAACGGTGGATGACGACTCACCACCTGAGTTAGAGAGGTTATCTGACGTCGATATAAAAGTAGCTCGATGGATCGGCGACGATACTCTTGGATCAGTGGCGATGCTAGCATTGACGATGGTGCATTTAGAGAAGAAGGTGTGGTACTAAGGAAGTTATGTGGGGGAATTACAGGCGAGCTCAATGGAGGAAGTTGTGTGGGGGATTTACGAGTGAGATCAATGGTGGAGGAGTTTATTTGTCAAAATAATTAATAAATTTTAAAAATAGAACTTAATAGAATTTTAAAAAAGTAGTTAGGATCTAATAGAACATAAGTTATCTAAATGGGAACCTGAATTTATATA
>JAOTRH010261385.1:0-39731 GCA_034768845.1 Heliamphora exappendiculata | reverse complement strand
ATATGAAAATAAAAAAGAACCGGATCTCACAATTTATTCGCGATTGATTTCTCATCATAAAAAAAATTGGCATTTATATTATTTTATTTTATAAAATATATATTTTTTAATTTGTTTTTAGTGACAAAAATTATTTTTGCAAAAAAAAAATAGTAATTCTTGACGACCATTTATTGTCACTAAAAATAATAATTTAAAATTTTAAAATATTACTTTTAGTGACGATTTGTCTCTATAGTGACAAAATTTGTATACATATATATTACAAAACCAAACGGTTTATATTTTTATTCAAAGGTTAAAATTATCCAAGCTTACATTTAATGACAATAAGTGCCAATTTAGACAAATATCATCTCTCTCCTCATTTAATGCAGTTTGTTTGAAAAAATGTTACATTTTTCCTATTTAATACCATCTCTCTCCTCATTTTTTTCTTTTCAAAAAATATCATCTCTATTCACAAAAAATACAACTTCACAAAAATACAATTTCAAAATAGTTTATAATTTAAATTTGATATAAAAATGTTTTGAAACTTTTTTTAATAAATAAAACAGAATTTTTAGGAATTTTTTCTTCTTTGTAAGAAATAAATTTGTTATATTGAAGAAATATTATTTTGATTACATTCAATAGAAAATTGTTAAATTATATCTTTTAATATAAAAAAATCTGTATTATGTGACAACTTAAAATATATCCTTTTTTTTTTACAAAAACTAATTACTTATTTTTTTGAGAAAATATTTTCTTCCCATCTGAAAATAAAAAATTAAAATTGTTGTTTTTTCTATTAAAAATTTTAAACTAAAATTATTATTTTGATTACTTTTGATAGAAACTTAATTTAAATAATTTTTTATTTATAAAAACAAACTATTGAGAAGATTATAAGAACTTTATAATTTATTTTACATAGTGTAGAATATTTTTTTTTGTTGAACGTAAATGTTATAATTGTATAAAAATTTATTATATTATACATGTGGAGAAAGACGAAACTATGTGAACCACGGAACCTTCTCAAGATTTGTCTTTCTTTTGTGAGGAGTTTGAATTATATTTTTTTAATTAAAAAATTTTATTATTTTCTTGTGAACACTTGATTGGTTGATGGATTGGTGTATAAGAAGGTTATAAATACTTTCTAATCTAATCTTCGAACTCTATATAATGTAAGAATTTATTTTTATTTTTTTTATTTCTTAAATTTTAAGCATTTTAATTATAATAATGATTGTTTTAAAATTTTAAAAATTTATTTAATTTATTTTTTATTTTAATATTTTGTTTTTTTTCTATTAATGACATTTTATGTATAAGAGAGTATAAAAGCCCTTTAATAATTGAGTAGAAAAAATTAATTCGAAAGTGCATTCTAGAGGTATGGGTCATAGCTAACTAACGTTTTATTAAAAAATAGGTTTTGATAAATTTTATTACAAAAAAAACTGTATATAATCTCTATTCTCTTTTATGTAAATTTTTATTAGTTGGATTATTTATTTTTAATAATTGATTGGGAATTCTTAGAGGGATTACTATCTTCTTAAAAAATTAAATTGATCATAAGTGCATTTCTGTGAGACCTTGAACCTTGTAATTTTGAGTTATTTATATACATGACGCTTTTATTCCAGTATATGATGGCATCGATGCATGATTTATACTTTAAAGTTGTAGAAAAGGATATGTAAATGTGTTTTATGCTTTCCCAGACCTTGGTTAGGTGGCATTGGTTGGTTTTCGACTTGAAATACAGTAGCAAATTCCAGTACGCCTATGTTGTTGGGTTCGGTCGACTAGAGAGATGGGTTCGGTCAACTTAACCCCTTTTTCTGAGTTTGGTCGAGTGAACTCAGGTTCGGTCGACTGGACAGTGCAATTTTTTATTTTCTATAAAAGCTCCAGTGGCAGAGATTTTGAGACAAAAACCTTTCTTCATACCTAAGTTTCCATTTTCTCTGCCTTCTCTCTAGCTTTAGGGGCTCGGGGCTTGGTTTGTTGTTAATTCCTTTGTGGATCCTTGCTATCGGGGCCGAGAGCTTCGCATCCATCCGGTCGAATTGTCATTCTGACGTCGTTTAGTTTTGAGACATCGAGTTCTTGACTCTCTGAGGTAGGATTCTAGACCCTACTGCTGTATAAGGGTTTTATGTGTAATTATATGTGTTTTCACCGGGTAAAAATTACATCAAATGTGATTTTCATGTGTAAGCATGGTTTTTTGGTACAAATGGGGTTTTTACGCCTTTTCTCAGTTGTATATATGTTTCGGGTATGCGGTATCCATAGTTTTCAAAAGGAGGTTTGAAAACAGTGATTTGTGAAATCGGGTGAAAAACGTCTTTTTCGAGGTTTGAAGCTAATCCGCGGGGTTGGGTCTCACCTTTTAAACGTTTTGTTAAAAATGGTTTTAGATCTCCATATTGATGGATTGGATCTCTTTTATACATGTGTTGTATAAACGGTTTTATGGGTTTTTAGATATTTCCATAGATGTACCGTGACAATTTGGGATTTTGAGCTGGGCTTCTATTACTCCTTGGTGAAAGTCCAAAAACGTGCGCAGAGTGAATTCGCTACAGTCCTTCGGGTTAATCCCCGTAAACGTGGTTTGGTTGTGCTTCATCCATCGGTCGGGGTAATCTGTAAAGAAGCAAAGTGTGTGATTTAGGCGCTTTCCCATCGGTCATAGAAATTTGTAAAGAAGTCGGTTGCCTCCATGAATGGCGTTGTTGTTGTAACTCCGTATAGAACTTTCCATTATCTAGCGGGCCTTAAGTGGTTTAAGACTAGGATAATGAACATGAGTCTATAGTTGTTACCTTTGTCTGTAAGACAAAGTCGGTACATAGGACTACATTTATATCTTTCTCCTCGGTTGTGTGGCTTGAGCGGAGCTTATTGTTTTATTTACGATTTTTCCTTAACTGTGGCATGATATCTGTTAAGATGATATGCATAGTTTGAAGGATAAAAAACGTGAGATTTTATAAGATAAAACCTTTTTGAGACTCGTGTTAGTCTGACGAAAAACTTGTGATTTTGGAAGAAAAACCTTTTTGGCTCCTGGGGTTGAACCTGTGTGTGTATAATTACATAGCCTGTTTTACAGTTTTGTTGTCTATGTTCTATTGGGTTTTGGCTCACGGCGTGAGATTTTGCTGTAAAACCTTTTCAGGTGAGCATGATGAGTTGACCTAGTTGCAGAGGTAATGGAAGACTTGCTGTAGTTTTTTCTTTTTGAGATATGTACTTACACATGTGACGCCTATTGAGGCTAGTTTTGTACGCCTTGAGGCGATATACTTATTCATGTATAAAAATGCATGTTTCTAGTTTTTAAGAGTTAAACTGTGGTAATTTTATCCATATGTTATACATTTTGATTATCAACTGTGAAACCTATTTTCCTTAAATGGGTATTTTTGTGGGCTTTCGCGTGACTTAGATGTTTGGGGCGTGACAATTTCGGCACGGGTTATACCCTAGTTTAGTTACAAATTAAATCGTCACAAAAAGTAATTATTTAGGGACAATACCTCTTTCATCAATAATGTCATACCCTAAATTTTGGGTCACGCAAAAAGCCTACAAACAACCACCAAACCGCCCCAACACAAAGGATAAAAAAAACCCAAAAGTCCAAACAAGGCTAAAACCTTTATAAAAGCGTACTACAGAGAGTTTAGTTAATTTAAAAAGGGTAGCCCAAAGACTACGATTTCGGCCCCAGAAGCCAAGCCTTGAAAACAAAACACAAGTATAAGATAAAAAAATCTTTTCTTTTTAAAAGAAGCCTAGAGCATTTCAAAATCTCCCCCGAAGTACAAGAGTTTGAATGAAACAAAAACCATTTGAAAATCCCTTTTGTAAGCCGTTGAACCAAGTAACGAAAAACATAATAAGGAACTACGAAAAATAACAACTAACCCATGGTTCTCTCAAAAGCACATAACATGCATACATTCATAAGAATTACATATACTTTACAACATGTTATAATCCAACATGAAACATATACAAAATGGTATAAACTACCTAACAGAGACCAACAACAGGGTCTATCATCAGCCACCTCTGGGCACCTCAACGTACAAGACCACGTGCACCTGAAAAAGGTTTTTAACAAATCCCACAACGTGAGCCAAAACCTAATAGAAACATACTATAGAGCTGTAAAGCAGGTTATGTAATCATAAGCATGCAGACTCAACCACATGAGCCAAAAAGATTTTCCACTCCAAAACCACAAAACCACAAAAAGGTTTTACTTCATAAAACCCCACATTTCCATCCGCAAAACCATGCATATCAACAATGCAGATAATATTTTCACAGTTAAAGAAAAGCAGTAACCAAAACGTTATTTCCCACCTAGATCACACACCGAGGAAAGAGAAAGATATTTTTCACTCAGAACACACGTAGCCGAGGAAAATGATCTAATGATTCCTATGTACCGACTCCGTCACAAAGGAACATAGGTAACAACTATAGACTCCAGCCCATTACCCAATCCCTAATCATTATAGGACCGGTTAGGTAATGGTAAGTTCTATACAGAGCCACCACAATGTAACTGTTGACTTTACGGATTGAAACAGAAGGACAAAAGCACTTACACCTTCTTTATGGAACTACCCCAAAGGACAAAGGTACCTACACTGCGCACATTTTTGGACTTCCACCGAGGGCAACTCGTGCCACATACCCATTATCCCGGTACATCTAGAGAATCATTTAAAAATCAACCCGTAGCTTAACTACGAAAACATTTCAAACAGTTATACATTAAACATGTATAAAGAGATATAACATCCATTAACCATAGAGATCAACTAGCATTAAAACATGTTTGGACCATTTTCAACAAAACGTTTAAAAGCTGAGACTCAACCCCGAGGGTTAGCTCTAAACCTTCAAAATACGTTTTTCAAGAGTTTCACAACTTTCATTTTCAAAATTACCTATTTGAAAACCACGGACAAATATCCACAAGACCATATCACGTAATAAACTAAGAAAAAGTGAAAAATATGCTTTTTATTCAAGCAAACACTGTTTAAACATAAAATAGGGCTCTTAGAACTCACCCTAATCTCAAAACTCTTCTTCTCACACAAATGAAGAAAAGGGTCAACACCAACCGTAAAAATGTCAACACAAACAGAAAAGGTGTCAACACAAACAACGGAGGTGTCGACACAAACAAAAAATATGTCAGCACAAATAGCAACAGAATACACAACACCAACAGAAGAAAAATGTGTCGATACAAATAGAAAATGTGTCGACACCAACAGCAAAAGGTGTCGACACAAACAGAAAAATGTGTCACACAAAATAACAGAGAGTTCAACGTAACAACCACTGAAGCATGCTCAACACCATAGAAGGAAAAAGGGTTGATACTAACAGAAAAAGGTGTCGACACAAAAATTTAAAATTCTCAAATTTAGAACAAGCTACTGGCAATGGTGAAAAATAAACCCAAGCTACTGAAACAACTTCTCAGCCCCAAATTAAACCAGCCAAACACTTCTTTTTCAACCCATGGACATACACAAGCCCAGAATAACAAGAAAACACCGAAAAGAAAGCCTCAAAACTCCTTTTCATCCAACCGAAATCAACCAAAAACGATTTTGAACAAAAATCCAACCTTTAAATTATAAACTAACATTTCATGCATTTTTAAATGGTAAAAACACATATAATTGCACGTAGCACCCTTTAAAGATAAGATAATCTAGGATCCTACCTCATTGAGTTAAAAACTCGATGCCTTGAACTTTGTGAAAAATGACCTTCATCGAAACGAAATTTTCTCCAGATGAACGTATAGCCCTTGATGCCGATAGCAAGGATCCACTACCCGATATCCAAAAATAAAGCCCGGGCCTCAAGAAAATCTAAAGAGAAGATACAGGTTTTTGTTTGGAAAATGAGACTTAACCTCCAAGTTTTAGAAAATATCTCCACCAAAAATCTAAGACTAGATATTTATAGGCCACAAAAATATCTTTTTTTTAACCCCGCACCACAACTCCCAACGGTCCCGGTATCCAACGCAACATGCATTTCTAAACTCAAACATGCATAAAACGCATATAAACATGCTATTATAAAAACAATAAACAACACGTCGAAATGTTACGAAATTTAAAATGGGTCAAGGTCTCACAACTCTCCCCCTCTTAAAAGAATTTTGTATTCGAAATTCAACACTGAAACTCAAGCTAACACCAGCTCATCAACCATCAATAATCTCTAATGCAAACCCAGCGATACCGCACAATATCAGAAATGTCCCAGCAACTAAAACCCCAAAACTGTTGCTACACGAGGTATACACGACTTGAAGATTCGGTCACCACACAAACTCTCCACAATGTAAGTCCTACTGACATCACTATCATCCATGAGAATTGAGATCCAACTCACACTTCCAAACCTCGAAACCTAACTTTCACCAAACACAGATCTTTCCATCGACAAACGCAAAGCAAGAGACCCATCCACCATGATACTACCACTCCTTCATTCTGACTGCCATGAACTGGCTCAATCGCATCTCACTATGCACACCAAAGACTATCTCCACAAGTCCAAACACACGACGTCGAACTCTGACATTGATCACCTGAAGTAACATGTTCCACGCACAAACTATACTTGAGTTTTGATGATCACTCGATGACCACTTACTTCGATACCACATCATTAACTTGCTGATGCTAACAATGCAGTCTCAAAGCTGACACGATGCCCATCCACGAGCCACAGCATAAACACCCGACTCCAGAGAGAAGCTCACTTACTCACCTGGACATCAAAGAATGCACCTCAACAAACCTTTAAACCTTCATCCTCTACTCAAACTTCTATCACGAACCACAATTCTCACCTGAGAAAAATACTAGGGGGTACACCATTGTCCGAGACAAGGTTCCACACAATCGAAAACCAATTCGACAGCACATCCACAAAGTCACCTGATCGAAACGAGTCACTTGACCAAACACGTCATGCAGACCGAGCATCTCAAAGGTATCCAACAACCTACACCATCCCAATCATGTCTCCCGTGCAACAGCAAGTCCCTACACATACATCACTTTCTTGAGTCCACAATAATAGAATATTCGAACCCGAGATTTGTCCGTCAAGTAACGAAGCAAAACTTGCCTCTTACACTTAGCAATTTTTTCTTATACAGAACTTATCACGGCCCTTATGTTCCTAACCAAACAATCGCGTCGGCCCGACCAGGCCACACCAACCAAGGCTTCTCGAACATCGAATCCTTCCTGACTCATACTTTATCATACTTTTGGGATCACCATCCGAACAAACGATTACACCAAAGCACAATGCTACCACAGTCGACAACCACTCCTCGACTCTAAGAACTCTGAATAGTTCTAAGCCTCAAACAAAACATGAAGCCAGACTCACAAAAGTCTATCAGAAACTCGCCATGTGAATATCATAGTCACATTGTTCTGACAAAATTCTCACCCCTGCCAAGAGCTAGAAGTACAACCATACCCACACCATCCAGAATAAGTTGTAAACAACAGTTAACGATCCTCACCTAATCACTACAGAAAGAACTCTGTGTCTCCACACCAGCTCCCTTGTCAACTAGGACAAATATAAGCATTCTTGGTCTACCAACTCAACCTCACAGGGAACACAACCTAAATCTAAATCGATCAAGGTTCTAACATTTGCATCCAACCAGGATGAACAACTCTCTTCATCCATCCAAAGAAAGAGAAAGGGGTCAACAAGGAACCGTGACCCAATCTCGGCGTACTCAGTACTCATCAACACTTGGCCCCTAAAGAACCCGATAAGTCTTACCTCGAGGCCACATCGACCACAGTCGACAATTGCAATCAACACCGATCACGATACGCGGATCGTCTGCTACACCAAGCTCTCAACTCTCAGATCTAATTCACACACGTGAACACCATCAATCTGCATACCTTGTACAACACATCCCATAGGATTACGAGCTTATTACTAGGTATAAACCGAGACGCATGCCAACATTCCCATCATGCCAAGATATCACTTCACAAGATTGCGCTTACTCACCTAACTCATGCTAGGCGAACCACAGTCACGTCACAGCCTCGAGCCCACTGTCCAAGCAGCTCACATAGAAAATGCACAGCACCAAACAAAGGAAACCCAATCTTGAGACCTCTAATAACTCACTTAACCATGCAAACACCTTTCACACTTCTGCACTTAAAGTACACATCGATCACCAGCATCGTAACCCACGATTTTTTACCTATCACCCTTAGCCAGCCAAACCATACGGTACATTACTGAACTTTATTACTCCACACTTCCTTCCCATAGGCAAACAACATTTCCATCTCTGAACCTAAGGTGGAACACAAGCAAACCCCGAATATATCCAACTTAGGATACATCGTCTAGCACTAAGCCAACCACACTCTCGAACCTGTCTACGATCCCTTTGAACCTCATGCACCCAGCACGATTCCCAAACACGATCTCCTTATTACAAAGATAATGACCAAGCCATAAACCTGCATTTCCATTGGAATTTCGCAAAACTAATACTCATCGGATGTTAGAACCATAACCTGAACCCTTACACACTCTAACACAGCCGCGACTCACACTCTTCCCAGCATATCGGCAACTTATACTCGTTCCCATATCCTCAAGCTAACTCACTCATAACTCAATTCTCAAACCTTAATAAGGTATACAACATCCATGGTCATCAGATACTACTCTGACTGCCAACAACATCCTACTAGTAGGGATATTCCCAGAACCACTCATGTTCTGCTATCTCTATATACACCCAGCCAAGGATTACCACTCTCCCATCCACTATGTTCCCTTATATACCCCATCTTAAGTACACAACTCATTACATAACATGGCTCACGACATACCTAATCCGTCACACGGCCAAACCATGTGCACCAAACCCTAACTGAAAGGGATTACCACAGTCCACAGATCTATCCACCAATCTAGTCATAATGATTGAATCTCAGGGTCTCTAACACCCCATTGCCCCTATTGACAAGGCCATCCATAACACAATTCCAACTTCCACTAGCATACCCTCAAGAGGAGCCATCTAACACCTAGCTGCTAACCTGGCTTCAACTACACCTGAACAAAACTCTGCTCATGCAAACTCTCAACGGTTTACTAACTGAGGCCAACCTCACTCGGCCAAACCGAACTCACTGACAGTTCCTCAACATACCAGGCGATCAATGCTCAACCCATAACCTTACCTCTGCAACTAATAGCAATTGAGCCACACATCCAAGACCCAAACCACGACCTCGTCGTCTCGAAGGGTGTACAGGTTATATATAAAGAAAACATGAAATACGATAACCTAAGGTCGATCTATCATGTTATTTCTAACACATACCACAAAATCATGATAACACATAGCCACAATGATTATGCAAACACATCACCGATATCGAGGAGAACCGACAGGAATGACGCGTCACTTTGAATAACCTACTTAGATTCCTTGCTAGAAATCACATTTGCAAAACACATTTCTAACTGGGCTCCCAACTTTGTTAATCCAAACGCCCAAAAGCAAGACTAATCAATCCTAAGGTTCAACCTCTATGCTCATATATACACAACAAGCTATCATGCTTATGTTCTAAACACAGGCAACCAAGCACACACACATCTTTCCTCACAAGGTAACACACCCTCTTCCCACAACTCATAGGTATTCGAACCCAGAGCTCTAATACTAATTTATCACGCCCCAAACTCTGGGTCACGCGAAAAGCCTACAAATAACCACCAAACCGCCTTAACACAAAGGATAAAAAAAATCCAAAAGCCCAAACAAGGCTAAAATCTTTATAAAAGCGTACTACCGAGGGTCTAGTTAATTTAAAAAGGGTAGTCCAAAGACTATGATTTTGGCCTCAGAAGTCAAGCCTTAAAAACAAAACACAAGTTTAAGATAAAAAAAAATTATTTTCTTTTTAAAAGAAGCTTGGACCATTTCAAAATCTCCCTCGAAGCACAAGAGTTTGAATAAAACGTAAACCATTTGAAAATCCCTTTTTGTAAGCTGTTGAACCAAGTAACGAAAAACGTAATAAGAAACTACGAAAAACAATAACCAACCCATGGTTCTTTTGAAAGCACATAACATGTATACATCCATAAGAATTACATATGCTTTACAACATGTTATAATCCAACATGAAACATATAGAAAAAGGTATAAACTACCTGACATAGACCAACAATAGGGTCTATCATCAGCCACCTCCAGGCACCTCAACCTACAGAACCACGTTCACCTGAAAAAGATTTTTAAAAAATTCCACAACGTGAGCAGAAGCCCAATATAAATAGACTATAAAGCATGTTATGCAATCATAAGCATGCAGGCTTAATCGAAGAAGCCAAAAAGGTTTTTCATCCCAAAATCACAAAATCACAAAAAGATTTTACTTCATAAAACCCCATAATTCCATCCTCAAAACCATACAAATCAACAATGCAGATAACGTTTTCACAGTTAAAGAAAAGCCGTAACCAAAACATTATTTTTCACCCAGATCACACACCGAGGAAAGAGAAATATATTTTTCACTCGGAACACACACAGCCGAGGAAATGATCTAATGATCCTTATGTACTAACTCTGTCACAAATGGACAGAGGTAACACCTATAGACTCTGGCCCATTACCCAATCCCTAATCATTAAAGGACCGATTAGGTAATGGCAAGTTCTATACAGAGCCACCACAACGTAACTGCTGACTTTACGGACTGAAACCGAAGGACAAAAACACCTACACTTTTTTACGGGAACTACCCCAAAGGACAAAGATACCTACACTATGCACATTTTTGAATTTCCACCGAGAGCAACTCGTGCCACATACCCGTTATCCCGGTACATATAGAGAATCATTTAAAAATCAACCCGTAGCTTAACTACGAAAACATTTCAAATAGTTATACATTAAACATGTATAAAGAGATCAAACATTCATTAACCATGGAGATCAACTAGCATTTAAAATATGTTTTGACCGTTTCCAACAAAACGTTTAAAAGATGAAACTCAACCCTGAGGGTTAGCTCCAAACCTCCAAAATACGTTTTTCAAGAGTTTCACAAACTTTCGTTTTCAAAATCACCTTTTTTAAAATCATGGACAAATATCCACAAGTCCATATCATGTAATAAACCAAGAAAAAGTACAAAACATGCTTTTTATTCAAACAAACATGATTTAAACATAAAATAGGGCTCTTACAATTCACCCCAATCTCAAAACTCTTCTTTTCACACAAAGGAAGAAAATGGTCGACACCAATAGAAAAAGTATCAACACAAACAGAAATGATGTCAGCACAAACAACAGAGGTCGACACAAACAGAAAATGTGTCAACACAAACAGAAAAGGTGTTGACACAAATAGTGGAGGTGTCAACGCAAATGGCAGAGGTGTCGACACAAATAGCAAAGGTGTCGACACAAATAGGAACAGAATACACAACACCAACAGAAGAAAAATGTGTCGACACAAATAGAAAATGTGTCGACACCAACACTAAAAAGTGTCGACACAAACAGAAAAAGGTGTCGACATAAAAGAATAAAGAGTTCAACGTAACAGCCACTGAAGCATGCTCAACACCACAGAAAAAAAAAGGGTCAAGCTTAAAAGAAAAATATGTCAACACTAAAATCTAAAATTTCCAAAATTCAGAATAAGCTACTGGCGATGGTGAAAACAAACCCAAGCTATTGAAACAATTTCTCAACCCCAAATTAAACAAGCTGAACACCTCTTTTTCAACCCATGGACATACACAAGCCCAAAATAACAAGAAAACACCAAAAAAAGCCTCAAAACCCCTTTTCATCCAATTGAAATCAACCAAAAGCGATTTTGAACCAAAATCCAACCTTTGAATTATAAACTTACTTTTCATGCATTTTAAACTGTAAAAACACATTTAATTGCGCGTAGCACCCTTTAAAGACAAGATAGTCAAGAATCCTACCTCTTTGAGTTAAAAACTTAATGCCTCAAACTTCGTGAAAAATGAACTTTGTCGAAACAAAATTTCTTCCGGATGAACGCGTGGCCCTCGGTGCCGATAGCAAGGATCCACTACCCGATCGCCAAAAACAAAGCTTAGCCCCCAAGAAAATCTAGAGAGAAGGCAGAGGTTTTTGTTTGGAAATGAAAACTTAACCTCCAAATTTTAAAAAATATCTCCACCGAAATATCTTAGACTAGATATTTACGGGCCACAAAAATATCTTTTTTTTAAACCCTGCACCACAACTCCGAACAGTCGCGGTATCCAACCCAACATGCATTTCTAAGCTCAAACATGCATAAAACGCACATAAACATACTATTGTAAAAATAATAAATAACACGTCGAAATGTTACAAAAATTAAAATAGGTCAAAGTCTCACAAATAATATTACACATTTATGTGACGAGATTTATAAGTTGTCATTATATAATTTTAGCTATGGACTTTTAATGACAATCCTATGATTACTTATTTATTGTCACCCAAAGTCCTTAGTGACAAAAAATAAACATTTTATGACAATTTTTAATTATCACTAGTTATCATTTTTTTTTCGTAGTGAAGTTGAACTCAAAATACTTCACATCTTCAAATATATTCTATTATCAACTCATCTACCCCTTAATCTCTATATTAAGTTTATTCTATTTATTTTTTGTATTATAAAATATATTAAGAGAAATCATAAATTCACTTACACATTTTTAAATTGCTTATCACCACTACTACCTCAGCACCACCGTCGTCACAACCACTATCACCACCTCATCGTCATTGTGGCTCCGAAATTTTAGAATTTTTGTTGGTCAAAAATAAGAAAATTCAAAAGATATTTTGAAAATATTTTAACACCTTGAAAACCAAATTTTAAAAATCTCTTTTGTTGAAAATAGAGTTACCACTTGATTTTTGAGAAAAATTAAAAAAAATAAAAAATAAAATTGCTACTGATATTTAAAACGTTAACTAGAGAAAAATGATTTGGAGACTAAGGTACAAATCGGAGAAAGTGTTAGGCACTTCGTTCACCCAATCATAAGGTTGGTCTCTACTAATCATTATTGATTCTTAATAAGATTTCTCAAATGCGTGTAAATACAAAAAATAAAGATTAAGAGAGAACATCCAAAATTAAATACAAAAAATACATAGCATATGTATATAGAATGCCAAAACAAAGCAAGTAAGAAAAAAAAATCATAAATCCTGCACAGGGCCTGCCCTGGCCAATCAGAGGCCCTAAGTAGATACTTAAAAAGGGGTCCTATATATTTTTATATTTCTAAATTTAAAAAATATCATTTTAAAAATTTAATAGGATATAACGGTCATACTGATTCATATTTTATCAATAATTAAATTACAACTAAAATAATGTCTGACAAAAGAAAAAAGTTACAATATCACAATAAAATAAATAAATTGAACCAATAATAGAAAATAATCACTTAAATACTATCCTTCTGTCATTTTTTACCACAAAATTACTAATTAATATTTCATAGTCAAGCTTACCTATTATTTATTTTTTAATAGACAACATTGTCAATCTATTAAACATTGTTATTCCTTGTTTTGAGTTTGTATTTAAGCTTTTTTGGATTGAGCCCTTATTTTTAATGAAATTTTAATTTTTTAATATTATACAATGTATAATAAAAGGTATTATAGATTTTGGAACCCCATTTTTTTAGCAAAAATTAGGGGCCTAAAGCAGTTGCTTTATTTCCTCCAAAAGAGGGCTAGCTCTGATCCTATAGTATGCAGTTTCTAGCTAAATAATATATGGAACAAACCCACATGGCATGATTTGAATTTAAAAAAAAAAAGAAAATATGTTAGAGGTAACTAAAACCAAATAAATATGAATTGCTAAGAATATAACCTAAACTATTTTAAATATGCTTTTAAATGAATTTTACCAAAAATGTATATAGCCAAATATTAAAAGAAAAAGAATTACATTAACATGTTTACTTTTATCAAAGAGAAATGGTAAACTAAGAAAGGTGCATGAAAATCCTATATTAAAACTTAATAATAAAGAAAACAATTAAACTAATGACAAGTGTTTTATAAGAAATTTTACAAGAGAAAATTAAACAAAAAATAATAGGTTGTAAAAGAAAAAGAAAAATACCAAAAACTAAGAAATTAAAATTAATATTATTTGAAAACATTAAAAAAAATTAAACTAACAAGCTTAAACTAAAAGATTAGAGAATAAACATAAGAAAATTAAACTAACAAAGCTTAAACTAATCATTAAAAGATTTGGTGAGAAAGGAAAAGAAAAAGAAAAAAGAATAAAATATTATTAAAAATAAATAAATTAATATTAAAAAAAAATACGAACGTAAATAACGACAACTACATAGCAATATAATAACCATTAACTAAAAAAGACAAAATGTGGATGTAATATTGATAATTACAATCATATGTATGTAAGTGGTTGAATTATAACAATAACGACACCGTTAGTCATACTATCAATTATATTAGTACTAATTAATGAATTAATAAATTTAGTACAAGTGTGCAATGTGAATGAAGCAAACAAACTAAACAAAATAAGATTTGAGTTATAACATGAATATAGCTAATTTACCAAACTAAACATATTCATTACAAACCAAATGAATTCTAGTGACTAAAACAACTATATAAGTAGTATAAGAACATATGTAAGATAAAACAACCAAATTAACTCGGTCACTCTAAAAGATAGGAAATGGAGATAGAATGACCGGGGATTCCAACATATACCTGGATCGCTAGTGAATTATTGAGTCAGGGAATGGTGATCTGCAATCTAATCCTCAAGCGATAATCCAGTCAAAGTTAGGGTTTCAGAGTTTCAATATCAGAGGTTCGGTTCTCAATACTTCGGTAGAGTTTTGACGTCGGGGCTCGTACTCTCTCGATGCTTCGATAGAGTTTTGCTCACAATTCTTATGTCCTAAAAATGTACCAGGGGGTACGATATTTATAGAACTCTTCAACCAATGAAATGCTGAAACGTTTTGGGACACGTCAAGCCATTTAGAGTTGGTAGTCGCCGTGTTCAAAGTTGGCGGTCGCCACAAAAATCAAGCTTCTAAGAGTTTCTTATAGTGGTTGCCACAATGAAGTTGGCAACCCCATGGTTTGATTGTGGCAGTCGCGGCCTTGGGCTAGGGTTTTCAAGAGTTTCTTGTGTAAGTCGCCACAATGAACATGGCGATCCCAAGGTTCCAACATGGCGGTTCAAGATAATTTTACTGGTTTGAAGGTTTTGATTATTAGGTTGAAATACCGAGCTTGGATCAGATTTTGAGGATTATACTGAAGCACCACTTCACTTGCTTTCATCATTGGATTTACCTGGATCAACCTAAGATTAGGCGGGGTCAAATTGGAATGTTTATAGTTGCCCCTCTTTGATATAACTTGCATAGTAACGCGTGATGCAAGTTTTATTAAAGATTCATAGACAACATTTATTTGACTGAGCTATCAATCTTAGGCCACAAACACACAAGCATGCATATGATGCTGGTCGTACTTGAATTTTTATCGAGCTATCTACGTACCCCTTTGCTAGGGATCAAACCAAAACGTAGTTGTTGAAGCAAATGCAAGATGCAAAATACTAAACATGATGTCGGTGCAAATACAATGCAAACATTGGTATGATCAAACAGTTCATAAAGATCGAGTCAAGATCTAAAAGGAGTACAATCAAACAACAAGTCCAAAATTGAGTCAAGATCTAATAACTTGGCTGGGAATAAAATAATTAAAAGGATAGAGTCAGGATCCTAAAAATTATTTTAACCGAGAAAGTAACAACGAATTAATAGATCGAGTCAAGACCTAAAAACTCGAAACGAAAACAGGATAAAGATAACTAAAAAGTCGAGTCAAGACTTTAAAATCATCCTCTCTGGAGAGAACCACGAATTAATAGGTCGAGTTAAGACCTAGAAATTCGGGGCGAAACACGGGATAAAAAATAATTAAAAGCCGAGTCAAAGCTTAAAACTTATTTTTATTAGGAAGGATAATAACGAACTAATAGGTCGAGTCAAGACATAAAAATTTAGGACGAGGCCTGTGATAAAAATAATTAAAAAGCCGAGTCAAGATTTTAAAAATAAATTTATCAGGAGAAAATCATAAATTAATAGGTCGAATCAAGACCTAACAATTTGGGACAAAAGCAGGATAAAAGTAATTAAAAGTCGAGTCAAGGCTTGAAATTAAATTTATGAGGAGAAAACACCACATAGAAAAACACATGGTACAAATAAGATTTAAAATTATATTTTGAAAAGAAATATCAAGACAAGATTCAAAATTATTTGTGAAAAACACAAGATAAGGTTTAAAATTATTTTTACGGAAAATACACAAGATTTAAAAAATATTTTATAGAAAAACACACAAGATTTAAAAATAACCAAGATTAAAAGTTATTTTAGAAAAACACCCAAGATTTAAAGATAACTAAGATTTAAAATTATTTTCAACCAAGCATAATAACAAAACACACAAAACAAAACGCACAAAACACAAATAAAACACACCAAACATACAAAAACACACAAAACAAAAACCAAACAACCCCTTAAAAAACCCCAAAATGCTACGATGGCCCCCTGACACATAACCGCCAACTTCAGAGTTGGCAGTCGCCGGGTCCATGCCCCAAGATTGTGACGTGACCGTTGACATCTAGGCGGTCGTCAAGACCAAAACCCTTCTAACCTGGCGGTCGTCGTGTGTTTCTTCATAAACCCAGCGGTCGTCACTACCTAAGGCAACGACCGCCACACTGAGATGTGCACAAGGTCCCCTAGGCCGTGCGGGTGAGGCTCATTCTTGCATCCTCACTCTCTCTCTCTCTTGCCTCCTCTGCTCTCAAGCTTCCCTCTTGCTCTTTAGCTTTCGTACCTTTCCCCTTGCTCTTTTTTCGACTATGGCGAGACACGGGCACCTTGATGACATCGCGGAAGCTATACGGGGTCCTTCTGTAAGTGAGAGTTCCATCATGGGGAACCTTGGGGGTGTGACCACCAGTTTCCCTGCCAGCGGGGTTACCACCACTTAGCCCTCTACCGAGCTGGGTGCGATGGACGCCCTTTCTCTTGAGGCGGGACGCGCCTCTAGCTGTGCTGCTGAGAAGGAGGCACGGGCAGCTGCCGAGGCACAGGCAGCTGTAAATGCTGCTACGGAGGTCGGGATGGCCGACTTTCTTGATCCACATGTTGGAGAGGATCATCTAGCACCCTTCAACCCGCACACATATGCCCTGGCACCCCACTGCCTGGGTCTGAGTAGGATGAGGCGCTACGAGTCACCCACTGATGCCATCGCTGCTGATGTTCTCTTTCGTGAGCCGGACCAACATATCTCTCATCAGCGTCCATCGGTAAATTCCCTATCTTTTCTGTTCAATAACAAAGCATGCTGTATTTTTATATCACAAACATAGATGCATGTCTAGGATCCCCTGTAACTTGTTTATTTTGCGATCCAATGTTCATGACATATGTGATAACTATATATAATATTTGAGATATGTGAATAAACTGGACATATAAAATATGTGATCACATTTAAAGAACAAATGGATGCTAGATTGAGAAACTAGCTTAGGTACCTGTGCAAAGGAGATTAACTTCTGGAAACTAGCTTTGGACTTTTTCTAGCATATCTCAAACTAGCTTAGGTACCTGTGCAAAGGACTTTTTGATGGTCTAGTTTCCATCAAAAACTAGATGTGGGACTTTTTGAAAAAGGGGAATTTTCCTAGCAAGGTTTAAGACTATGGGACTTTTTGATGGTCTAGTTTCCTAGCTTAGGTACCTGTGCAAGGGGAATTTTTCTAAATTTTTGAAAAAGTCCTAAAATGTTTAGGGGAATTTTTTCAAAATTCCTAAAAATTTAGGGAAAATTTTCCAAAAATCATAAAAAATTAGGAAAACTTTTCCAAAAATCATAAAAATTTAGGGAGAATTTTTATTTATTTTTTATTTTTGGGAAACAACTAAAGGGGCAATATTGTAAAATTGAAGGAAAAAATTTAGGATACAGATTTGTCTGGCGCACCAGGACTTAGGGTATTTAGTTTTCTACTAGGGCATGCAAAAATCAAAGGATCATTACTCACACACGAACCTAGGGTTGAAAGAATTCGCCTAGCGCACCAGGACTTAGGACCCTTAGTCTGCTACTAAACCGTGCAAAAACCAAAGAATCGTCATTCACACACAAACTTATGGTTGAAAGATTTTGCCTGGCGCACCAGGGCATAGGGTACCTAGTCTTCTACTAGGGAGTACAAAAATCAAAGGATCATTACTCACACACGAATGTAGGATTGAAAGATTTTGCCTAACGCACCAGGGCTTAGGGTACCTAGTCTTCTACTAAGGAGTACAAAAACAAAAGGATCGTCACTCACACTCAAACCTAGGGTTGAAAGATTTTGTCTGGCACACCAGAGCTTCTGGTGCTTAGTTTTCTAGGGTTTGAAAGATTTGCCTGACGCACTAGAGCTTAAGGTACCTAGTCTTCTAGGGCTTAAAAGATTTACCTGACGCACCAGAGCTTAGGGTGCCTAATCTTCTAGGGCTTGAAAGATTTGCCTGGCACACCAAGGCTTAGGGGCTTGAATGATATTTTCTTGGCACACCAGGGCTTAGGGTGCCTAGTCCTCTATGGCTTAAGAGAACCAAAATGTCGTCACTTATACATGAACCTAGGTTTTTTTTATTGCTTTCATCATTTTCTATATTCCATTGACTGCTCTTATATATATTTTGCTCTTCTTCTTCTTTTCAGGCTGGCCAGTACGCCCAGGGCTTTGGCGACTCTACCTCAGGCGAGGTGTTGGAGTGGTATGATGCCCTTTCTGCTCCTAGCCGGGCCCTTGTCGATGCCTCCGACTTTACTCAATTTATACTTATGTTGGGTAGGACGAGCAATGACCGGGTCTAGCTCACAGCCCTGGTTGAAAGGTGGTGGGATACCACAAACACCTTTCAGTTTACTAAGTTCGAGGCTATTCTGATGCCTCTAGACTTTTCACTAATCACTAGCATCAAAATTGGCAGTGCTCCCATCCCATTCGATCCTACCATCGCTCACTCCACTGACGCACTAATGTACCTTCTCGGAGCTATTCCAGGCTAGATGGACAGAGATTGGGTTAGGTATACCTGGTTCCTTGGTCGTTTCTACCATTTCCACTGCTGAGAGCCCCGCCACTTCGAGTGGGTTACCTGCAAGTTTCTTTTGTACATGTTTGGTAACTCCTTGTTCTCGAACAAGGAGAATATCGTTCATTAGCTTTATCTGGGCGCCCTCACTCATCTTGACCAAGTAGCCACATATGACTGTGGAGGAGCTACTCTCGCTTCGCTCTATGGCTCGATGAGGGCCTTGGCCCGATTCCCTAAAGAGATAAGCATTGGCGGATACTGGGGTGTCTGGGGGATATGTTTTTAGTTTATGCACATCTTTCATTTATTTCTTCTGTTATCTGTTATCTATTCATCTTGCTAACATCTCTTCTTTGCAGCCCTAGACATATGAGTTTTTTGGGCTTCATGTCTCGGTGAACTCCTCTATAGACCCTCTAGTCTTTCCCCGCGCAGCTCAATAGGCTCGAGATCTAAAGGGAAGAAGACTAGGGGAAGTACATTGATAGATTTCAGGCATCTTTGGACCGGCTAACCCTTGATCAGGGACCATTTTTCACTACTTACTATATTGTACACTATTCGCTTTCTTTTGTTTTGCGCTGTACATTGAATACTAAACTGATTATTGTTCACTGCACTATCTCTTGAACACTGACTACTGCTTACTGTGCTGATTACTTTTCTCAGCACTATACAGTGAATTGGTCACTGTTCTTAGCACTATTCTCTATTTTGTGCACTGATCACTGCACTTTACACTGAACTGCTCACCACTCACTGTACTAATTGTTACACTACTCACTACTCACCGTACTTATTGTTGCACTACACTGTACTGTACATTGAATTTTTGCAGGTGCACTGGGATGTTTAGAGGGTGATAGAGGATAGGGCTAGAGAGGATCTGATGCGCAGCTGTGAGGCCACGTCAATGCGAATCCTATTGGAGGGTCACTTCGGTCGAGAGTACTATTTAGGAGAGAGCCAGTCACTTGGCCTCGACCACTTCAGGATTCTAGTTGTTCCTTTAGCCTGCATGTGCCGGATCGACCTCCTAAGCCGTGTTGACATGCTTCTGGAGATGATGGGGACCTATGCCTCAAAGTTGCTCAAACTAGAGGGGGATTACACAACTTGGTCCCGGGCGTAGCTATTAGGGCCATTAGGTCATGGCTCGGCTACACCTGGTGGCAGGAGGAGGAGACGAGCACCAGTGGCTACTGATGCTGGTGCCAAAAGCTAGAGTTGATGTTGCTGGAGCTGCTGTTGGAGCAGGAGGGGTGATAGGTTCTGATATCCCATGAGATATTCATACTATGGCATATGGCTTTCCTTTCTCCCTTCCGGTTCTAATCCTACCAACCTCCGAGTTCAAAGCTGAGATTGGCCAGGTCTGTCCTTTACTCTTACTCCCTTCTTTTAGTTACTGCTTTACTTGTCTAACTTTCTTAAACTGACATTTTATCTTCTTTTGCAGTTTAATCAGGCATGGGTGGATCGTGTGATGCAGATGCTTACAGGTCAAAGAGCACTAATTCATTAGCTGGATGCCACAGTTCGAGCAGCTGGCATTATTTTTACTCCAGTGGCCACAAGAAGTACCTTATAGCCCTTTTAATTTTTCTACACTTTTTTATACTCTGTTCTGATTCTTACTTCCTTTTTGACGGACTTCGGTACTAGCTGTCGGTATAGTACAGCCACAGGCTCCAGTCCAGCCTCTGGCTCCGGTTCTGGCTCCAGCTCGAGGCCGTGGATCTCGTGCTTCCTCCTCTAGAACCTACTCCAGAGGGTCCGTCTCTTCTGCTAGGAGCCGCTCACGGGTAATATCCTCTTCTTCAGATGACGAAGATGACAGTGATGACTTAGAGGAGCTGTTTAAGGATGTTAGCTTTGATGAGGCCGATTCTTTTTCCCGTTGGGTCTACTAGAGGCGATAAGAGGTATCGAGAGAGACATTCCCCCTTTTAGATACATATATTTATAATTTAGTCAAATACAATTGTTGAAGGCAAAACTGCAAAGATCTTTGTTTTTGCAAAAGATTATCTGAAAAAAGTAACTGAATGGGCAAATGCTAAAATAGGCTACAGATAAAACTTTTGATGACGAACGATCAAAATAAAACCCGTGCATCCGAAGTTAATTTAGAAGAATACCTTTTTACCGATCGAATCTTCAACTATGATTTGAATCCAAGTTGAAGCTCTTGTGAGATCTTCTACTGTATTCCCTTATGCGATTCTAAGATATAGTGTGGGCTATAATCCTCCAAAAACTCGTACCGGCAGAACCTGGACAACTTTAATCTTAAAGACAAGTTATGAAATTGGTTCA
Source organism: Heliamphora exappendiculata (assembly GCA_034768845.1). Classification (NCBI taxonomy): domain Eukaryota; kingdom Viridiplantae; phylum Streptophyta; class Magnoliopsida; order Ericales; family Sarraceniaceae; genus Heliamphora; species Heliamphora exappendiculata. Next base: position 18,060 of record JAOTRH010261385.1, on the reverse strand, counting down.
GCCTACCCGCATATTTATAGGGCTATAGCAAGGTCCTAGAAAGTAATTACGAGTAAGACTTCTAGTGGGACACAGACACATATCAGCGGTTTTCCCAATTAAGCAAATCTCATAGCTGTATTTGTAATTATAGAAAACTAGTAGTAATTTTTACAATTTTTATAAAACACTGAATTACAATTCACACTATTAAAGAACTATAATTGCACTCTAACCCATAATCTCAAGACCATATTGCATTGAGCTCCTGTTATTAAATGCTTACCATTTCTTCCCACGTTAAGATTCCTGATACCCACAAATTAAATTTAATTACTGATAATTTAATTTAATCGGCATCTTGATATTTCTTAAGATCTTTCGCTTCACTTATTTGATCGCCGGATAATCAAATCTATCTGCATAGTTTGGCCCAGTCAAACCTTATAAGCTTCCTTAAGGGGTATCTCAATCTCAATCTTTTGGGATATAAATTTCGTCAATAATTAATATTTTCTATATAAATAATACCGCTATCTAACGCACTAGGAATATAGACAGTGGTGTAAAAATAGCCATATAAGATCAAAACAACGAATATTAAATATATGCAAATCAATAATTATTTATGGATTAAGAGGATAAGCACAATTCATAATAACATTGTGGTGTGAATTAATTTATTTAGTGAGTATAAAATTATTTACCCCAAATGTCCTGTTCAATACACACAAAAAGTACTAGCACTGAGAGTCGGAGTAATAGATAACGTTATTATCTGTTCTAATCAAGACAGACCTACTAAAATTCTGTACTACAGTCGTATCAATGGTATGTCTATTTTCATATAAACTGTGAACATAAAATTTATATTCTGCAAGAACTTAAAATCTAATCTTCTGTGTACAAGCCGTACTCTACACACCAGATTAAATACTATACAGAATATCGAACATCCATGCATAACGTAGAAATGATATACATTTATTGCTGATAGAAATTTTCATAAAATAAAAAATTAATTTTATTAAAATAAAATTAAATACTAAAAATATGATTTTTTAGTATACAAACCCTAATAATTTCCCACTTATACTCAAAATCATACTGCCATACATCTAACTCCCATGCTCTCTGCATGACTATCAAAAGTCTTAGTCAGTAAGCTCTTTGTAAAGGATCTGTAAGGTTGTCTCCTGATGTAAGCTCTATATTTGACTAAAAATCTGAGTTTGTGTACTCTGAATATACTAAACTGTCTGCCTGGTAAACTAACATATAATCCTTAGTCTTTTTCAGGTACTTGTTTATATTTTTTACCACAGTCTAATGTTCCTATCGTGGGTTAGAGTGATATTTGATAACCATGCCAACGGCAAAGCAAATGTCGGGTTTAGTGCAAAGCATAGCATACATGAAGCTTCCTACTGTTAAAGCATAAGGAACTTCCTTCATCTTCTCCATCTTATCAAGTGTCTCAGGATACTGATTCTTTGATAGAGTGATTTCATACCTGAAATGGAGATTCTAAAACGAGTAAGGATATCATCGATATACTTTGCTTATGATAAGCCCAACATCCTTTATTTTTGATCTCGCACAAGCTTGATCCCAAGGATGTGATTGGCATTTCTCAAGTCCTTGATATCAAACTGTCCAGATAATCATACTTTAACCATAGATAATACTCTCACATCAATTTCGATGAGCAAGATGCTGTCTACATAAAGTACTAGAAGAACACTACGCTTTCGTCATGCTTCTTGTACATACAAGACTTATCCAGACTTTGATTAAAACTATAAGACTTAATGGCATGATTAAACCGAGTGTTCCAAGACCTCGATGCCTGCTTAAGTTCATATATGGATCTCTCAAGCTTACACAGCATGTGTTCCTGGCCCTTTGCAATGAATTCGCCTGGTTGTATCATATAGATGCATTCATCAAGACTTTCGTTAAGAAAAACTATTTTGACATCTATTTGCTAGATTTCGTAATCGAAATGAGCGATAATGGATAAGAAATTCCAGATAGACTTAAGCATGGCTACCAACAAAAAAGGTTTTCTCATAATCGATTCATTCTTTCTGAGTGAACCATTTAGCAACAAGCCTAACTTTGAAGGTTTCAACCTTCTCGTCTATTTCTCTCTTCCTCTTGTAGATCCACTTGCATCCAATGGATTTTATCCCTTTGGGTGATTCTACAATTTTTCAGACTTGATTGGAATACATAGATTCTATCATTGAATTCATAGTCATTTGCTAAAGATCTACATCATTGTCCTGAAGTACTTCATTATAGTTACAGGGTTCGGTATCTAGTTCTGCTGGGATCTTGTCAAAAGAATCTCCCAAGAATATGTACTGATTAGGTTGATGAGCAACCCTCCCACTACGACGAGGCACTACCTGTGTTTATGTATTAGCAGTAACACGCTGTGCAGAATCTGAACCCTGTGCATTAACACCCTGTTCTTGATTTGCACTTGTCCCGATAATCCTCCCACTACGACGAGGTAATGTGATATCAGTGACATGTTTTTTCGTTCTACTAGTATTTTCTCTCAGTTATTTCAAAATAATTTTGCTATTGGGCTTGTGGTCCATAATATAATTCTCTTCCAAGAATCGGGTATTGGTGCTAATAATGACTTTCTAATCCTTAGGATTATAAAATAAATAACATTTCATTTCCTTGGGATACCATATAAAGAAATAGACTTCTGTCCTCGATTCCAACATATCCGCATTCTCTTTCAGCACATGTGCTAGTCAATCCCAAATCTAAATGTGTTTCAGACTAGGCTTATGCCCGGTCTACAATTCTTTGGGAGTAGAAGGTATTTACTTAGAAGGTACCAAGTTTAAAATGTAAGCCACTGTCTCTAAAGCAAGTCCCCAAAATGAATCGGATAAACCTGAATAATTCATCATGGACCTTACCATTTTCATAATAGTCTTATTCTTTCTTTCTGCTACACCATTCTACTACGGAGTGCCAAGTACAGTCAATTGGGATGTAATCCCCTCATATGACAAGTAGTCCTTAAACTCTCCAAAGAGGTATTTTCATTACGGTCGGATCGTAGTGATTTGATACTTTTGCCCAGACGCTTCTCCGCCTCCTCCTTAAATTCTTTAAATTTTTTAAAGTATTCAAACTTATGGTGTATCAGGTAAATGCATCCATACCTTGAGTAGCCATCAATGAAACTGACTAAGTACTCAAAGCCACATCTTGCATGGATTGTTATAGGACCACACACATCATAATGAACTAGTTCCAACGGTTCTTTAGCTCTATAGGCCGAAAGGGCCTCTTGGCCATTTTACCCTCAAAGCAAGATTCACAAACTAGAAGTGCCTCCACTTTTAATGAACTAAAAGGTCCATCTGCTACCAGTCTATTTATTCTTTTTAAATTAATGTGACATAAGCGTAAGTGCCAAAAAAATGTTTGATTCATTAAAGAATGAAACTTTATCTTATATAGTAAATTAGATGTGTTATTCAATTCAATTAGTTACAGTGTAGAAGAGATATGAGTAATAGCATAAAGATCATCTACCAATGTACCAGAACAGATAACCCATTTATTATTCTTAATAATCACATAATTATTAAAATAAATCAAATATCTGTCTTTAATCAATCTAGAAATAGAAACTAAGTTCCTTCTAGACAATCTCACAATATTAAAACCTGATCTCTACCAAAATTGATAGTGACATCTTCTACTGCAACTGTTATTACCTTTGTATTATTGCCCATATGTAGGTAAATCTCTCCATCACTAAATTGTTGGGTTTTCTAAAACTCCTACAATGAATTGCAGACATGATTAGTGGCTCCCGTATCTATACACCTAGTGTCGATAGATAACACCGCTAAATATGTTTTCATAACTAGTGAACAAAAATTATCCTATTTGTTCTGCTTTCTGAGAAATACTAGATATAGCTTTTTCTAGTGCCGTGTCTGGTTGTAGTGAAAACATCTGCCTTTCGAATTTTTCACGCTAGTCCATGGCCCACTAACTACCCTGAAAATCATGTATCCCTGTTTCTGAATATTTTTCTTCTTCATGCCTTTCAGCACAAAAAGATCATTTTTCTGAAACAAACACATTTCCTAATATGGAAGTAATACTATTAGTAGTTAAAGTTATATCAAAATTACATTTTCAGTCAATAAAATTTGGTTCAGTTAGTTTGTGTTCTTTGAGTATTGAAGCGAGTGGGTTGAAAGTCATTTTAATCTTGAGAATCATATAATTAAAAAAAATCGATAATTATGATGAGCAAAATTTTAAATTTATTTTAATTTGGTTCCCTCTACTATTTTAAAATTAATTCGTCAGCAACCTGGTAACCTGATAATAGCATGCCTCGATGAGAGAACGTCTACTATCCTTTATAATACCAGATAGGCCAATTCTTTTTAATTTTACCATATAGGCAACTGACTATGCCAAGTAAAATTAAATAGCTGACATAGTTTCTATCCAGTATATAATAGCAGTAACTCAGTTGTATAGAATACTATTATATACAGCTAAGTATTAACCATCACCTAATCCAAATCAATCGTTTCGCAATAAACCACTATTACAATAATATTAAAATATCACACTTTAAAATTTAAAAAGGTCACACTTTTTTAAAAAGTATGATAAAAAAATATAAAAAATTTTAATCACACTCTATCAAATAAAGTAAAATTATATATATATTTTTATCCCATTTATTAAAAAATTGTGATAATAAATTAATTTTTTAATCTCATTTTTTCTTGTAAATGTGATTAAAATTTATCTAAAATAAAAACTTTTCAATTCCTTCTCTCTCTCTCTCTCTCTCTAGTTCGCATTCCTCTCACACTCTGAGCAGCACTCTCATTCAGCCCCAAGTCTCACGCCTCACTTCTCCATATCTCAGGCCTGCTAAAGCCACCGCTGCACGCCACTGCCTCTCAAGCCATCGCCGTACGCCACCGCCGCACGCCACTGCCGCTCAAACCACTACCGACTGCCGTAGTCGCTCACGCCACCGCCGAGGGCCATCGTCGCTCACTCAAAAATCACAGCCTAGGAATTTGGTTTGTCGTGAAGTATCTAGTTTCTGATTTTCCCCCTGTCCTAGGAATTGCTGGTGGAGGAGTTGGGTTGCTATCAAAGCACCGCAAAACTCACGGCCTCGCGAACATTTCTGCGACTTACGTTGCTAATTTTGCCATTGTTATTGGTTGCTATTGCGGTAAATCCCTCTTATGAACACATCCAATCTCTATTCATGATTCTCATGTGCTCTGATTATGCTAATTTCTCAATTTTACACACACACACACACACACACACACACACACACCCGCAAGACGGAACAACCCTCGGCGCCATTCTCTTCAACTGTTCATCTTCCTCTTTCTCCGTCGCATGCATCCTTCGTCTTCCTCTTCCACTGTCGCGTCGATCATCCCTCTTCCACCGTCGTGTCAGTTGTCCCTCTTCCACGGTCGCTGCATCCTTCGTCGATCCACCGTCTCGCCGCTTGTCCAGGTTTTCCTCTCTCTCTCTCTCTCTCTCTCTCTCTCTCTCTCTATATATATATATATATATATATATATATATATAAAACAAAAATTGAATGTAGATTAAATAGAGGCTATCTCCTAATTTGATGATTGGAGGAAAAGGGTTTGATTCAAATTGAATCATATTACATGATCATATTTATGTGTACAATTAATGTGCATAATTTATGTAGATGATGCTAGTTAGTGACAGTATACAAATTGAAGCTCATATTTTCATTTCTATATTAGATTGAAATGTACGAGCAATTCACATAAACATTAGCTCCCTAAGCATCCGAAAGATGGGGGTATTGGCTTAAATATGCTCTGGAATCTTAATTTCAAAATCTGAAAATAGTTTTAAGACCCCCTGACTCCCTTTCATGCATTTAGTTTATATATATTTGTTTTGAATAAATACCTGAACCCTGGTTGAATTTAGTGCCTTGTCTTTATACCATTGATGAAAAACATTCGGTGATTATGTCCCGATTTGAAACGTGTTCAGTTAATTATATAATGGACGATTAAGGGGCAGCTATCCTTTAGTCTCTATGTTTTGGCTGCACTAGGAAAGGACAATTTTGAGCCAGATACTTCCTAAGATCATTCGAAACTGTTCTCATCAGAAAGCATCTGTGCGTGATGGTTATTTAACACTTTTCAAGGTGAAGAGAATAAATTGAAAACTTGGTATATTTACTGGTAGTATTTGTTTTATGGGGGATCTTCTTTTGTTGCCGTCTAAATATATTTCTTTTGTAGTATTTGCCAAGGTCACTGGGTGTCCAATTCCAGAACTATTTGCAACAGGTGTTGCCTGCTATTCTAGATGGTAATTGTTCTTTCTCTCCTTATGAGTTGTTTTGTGTATTGGTATGTGTATGGATATTATATCATTACTACTAGTTATGTTTGCACCTCTACCTAGTCTGTGGTCTTATTTTTTTTATTATATTGTCTCTTTTTGCCTTTATACAGGCCTTGCTGATGAGAATGAATCAGTACTTGATGCCGCATTCAGTGCTGGGGCGTGTCCTGGTTGAGCATTATGCAACGACATATGTGTTTTTGGTTGTGCATTTATTGTTCCAATCCATTGAGTGTATATATCCTCTACCTAATTCAGAAGTTCATCTTGTTAGTAGGTTTAGCTTGTAAGAACATTATTGAATTTAAGGAATCTGATTGCTATGTTGTCACACTTTTGTGTTATTGTCAGGTCTTTGCCTCTGCTCCTTCCAGCTGTAAAAGGTGGTATTTTCAGTGATAGTTGGCGTTTCCAACAAAGTTCTGTAGAATTGTTGGGTGATCTCTTGTTCAAAGTACATTCCTATCATACTTGTTAAAATTACCTTTGTGGAATATCTTCTTGTGTGTTATTTGAGATGGTCTATTTACCAGGTTGCTGGAACTTCTGGAAAAGCACTTCTTGAGGGTGGTATCAGTCAATGAAGTTTTGTTTTTTCATAAGTTAATCTTTGGACTATCATAGCTTTATTGCATTTGTTGTGGATCGGGCAAAAAAAATCTAAAAATTTGGGAAGGATCAGAATAACTGAAGTAACAAAATCGACGGGGAAGGGAAGTAACAATTTACAAATAACTGACGCATTACGCAACACCCGCAGATATAGAAACAAATAAAATAACCAACAATGTTCCCAAATGGCCATTTAATGATTGTGTATTTTCAGCTGGTATAACGTGTTTCTCATATCTTGTGCAATTTTGTTTGCACGTCTGCAGGAAGCTTATGTGTTCTTGGGTTACATTTCTCTATGGGAAAAATGGTCAGAGATTATTGTTGTGCTTTCAAGCTAAATTTTCAGAGTATGAAGTAAGGAGGATTGAATGAACTTTTTTTTTAATTGGACTAAAAAAAAGAACTAGTCTCTTAAACGAACCTACGGCACGCTCTTATGGTCCATTGTTGCTGCCTCTTTAAGCTGCTTCTACTGTTGCTTCCTTACAACAGCATCTTATTGGCTTATGTCAATGAAGTTTGGTATTTTTATAAGTTAATCTTTAGACTATCATAGCTTTAATGCATTTGTTGTTGATCCTTCCCAAATGCATATATTTGTAATTTTTTCATTATAAATTTTTTTTAACTCTTTATTAATTGTATCTTTTGCAATTCAATGAAAAAAAAATTTACATGGATTACGAGCTAGATAAAGTGCGTGTTGAGTGGATTAATTTTGTCTTAGAATATATGTGACTCACTTTAGATGTATTATCTTTAGTACTTAGGTTAATAAATTGATGCATGATTGTACTTTAGTCTAATTTTTCTGATGTTCAGTCTTTAATGGTTCAGCTTCTCTAGCTCATCTAAATGATTGTCACTAATGTCATCCAAAAAGATTTTTAAGCATGGCATGTCATGACCACAAGATTATCCAAAAAAACACTCTTTACTAACAAATAGTTTAATCTTTTGAATAAATGACTAGCTTTTTTCTTCTTCCAGATGGAATCAATAGTCCTTTAGTATTTTTTTTTAAAAGGATAAATTTTCAAGAATAATAGTAATTGTGTTGAGTATTGGACGGAGTTGAAAGAAGAAAATGTATTGATGTGGAAATAGTAGTCATTAATTAGTTTGTATTGTGATTGTGAGTTGAAATCCAGACTGTGCCTGAGTATAGATTATTATTTGAATTTAACAGATTTTTGAAAGTTTGGGATAGTTCGAAAAATAGAGAAAATTTTATCGAAATTTATAAATTTTATACTTAAATTATTTTATAAATATGGGAGTTATTCCTTTAAAAATAAGTTAAAGAATTTAAGAGAATATCATAAGAGAAGTTCTAGTCACAAGGATAACGAGTTATAATGTGGGGATCACGCGCATTGGGTTTGAGGTCATGACAATTTGTGCATAAGGTTTCTAACTTTTTGATTCTGGACGAGAATATATGATTTTAGAGTTACAATAATAGCTTTTTTTTTTAATTTTTGAGCAACTTGTTTGCTATTTTTTTTGTTTTATGCTAATTTTATCTTGTGAATTGGACTGACTTTCATATTCTAAAGTGTGACTAGTATTGTTCTTCTCAACATTGGTTTAAGTGATGAATTTGTTAGAATTGCTGCTCATTTTTTTAGCAAGAATTCTCTCAGTTTGTATTGTGACAAATTTTAAATTGTTAGGCTTTTTTTTTTAATTTGGTACAATTGATCAAAAGATTATTGAGTGTCATATGAATATATTTCTTTGAAATTTTAATGAATTCTTTCATTATAGTCATAGTAATTTATTTTGTTGTCTCGTATTTGAAACTTATAGTTCATTATGTTAGAAACGCTATTTTATAGTTGGCTTTTATATTTCACGTTTATACTTTGTGGATATGATATAACTAAATATGTAAAAACTTAAATTTGAAATAGATAGAATTGGTAAGTCAAGAATTATATTAGTTGATAGGGTTATCATAAATAAAAAAAAACTCGAAATAACATTAGGTGCGCACTGGTGAACAGTGGTTATTTTTAATAATACTTTTTTAATTTTTATCATGCACAAAAAGTGTGATCGATAATACAAAATCGATATAACAATCAAACTAATTTCATTTTTAATCACGTTTTTTGTTATTTTTAATCACACTTTTTAGTTTTTATCACGCAAAAAAAGGATGGTCGATAATGCAAAATTGAAATTTTAAAATTTTAACAATCGCACTAGTTTTATTTTTATTCACGTTTTTTTGTGTAAATAGAGATTAATTTTGCCATTGCCATTTAGATGTTTAAAATATTTTTTAGGGTAATAATTTTTTTTAAAATTAAAATAAATTTATTAATTTCGAAAAACACACTATCTGAAAGAATCAAACATCTTCATGTATACACGATTCCAAAGACTCTGATTTATCAAATCATCTTTTCATGTTTAAATGCGTAACAAATAAAATTTAATAAATGCACAGTTTTTTTTTCAACTTTTTAGCTAAGGTAATGATTAAAGGTATTTATTTATTTTATTTTTCGTTTTATATTTTTTTTAAAATAATAATTTATTTCAATTAAACAATTTTTTATTTAATTAATTCAAAATTCGAAATATATTTTTATGTTTTTTCAAGATATTCGATTTTATAAAAAAAAATCATCTTAAACGTGATATTTTATAAAAAAAATATCTAATTCTTTTTTATTTAATTAAAATTGATTAATTAAAAAAACTTAATTTTATTTTTTATTATAAAATATTTTATTTAAAATTAAAATTTTTAATTAATTAAATTAACAGGATAAATAAAACAGATATGCAATTATTCACGTAGTTCATATATATATAAACATGATGTGCATATATTCTGATTTTATGATCTAAGTGAAACACTGAAGCGTTTCAATCTCCCGAAGAGGATAAGCTGTAATAAATCACTTTTATCTCTTATTCTTATGTCCTGATTGCATCATATTTTTCTGATACTATCTGATATATTGATATATATCAAATTTGTCCCGTATCTATTAAAAAATCAACACAAAACAGTCTCGGGAGAGAGAAAATAGCTGGCCACCACCAGCCACCACCGACGTTGCATTGCCGCCATCTCATCCGAGCTCTATTTTTTACGAGCATTATATCGTTAAAAAGCTATCGAAATATGGAATTTTTCTATCAAAAAACCTACTAGAAAATGCCTGAAAAATGGCCAAAAAATTGCCTTGCCGCCGCTTGAAATCGTTAACTTCTAGGGGTTGCTCCGGCCTCATCCAAACTCAATTTTAACGTACTTTATACCGAAAGAAAACTCTCGAAAATTAGTATTTTTATATTAAAAAAACTTATCCAAAATAGCCTGAAAAAACGGCCAGAAAAACTGTCGAAAGCTGCTGCCGCCGCACCCCGGCGCCACCGCCTTTAACTGCCAACTTTCTGAGGCTGTTTCGACCCGATCCGAACTCCATTTTGACATTCTTTATACCATTGGATAGCTTTTGAAAAGTAAAATCTTTCTACCAAAAAAGTTGCTCAAAAATAGCCCAAAAAATTGTCAAAAAATTGCCTAGAAGCTGCTGCCACCAACCACCAGCGCCGTTGCCTTTAACCGCCGTCTGTTTGGGCTTTTTCTAGTGGTTCTTTGATGCTGGTTTTTTGTGAAAAAGTAGCTTGAATATCCATCCATACGATGATTCATAGAATGCCTCAAAAATAATGCCAAAACAGCCCCAAAAACAACCTTAAACCTTGTTGTCAGCCTATTTGCCACTAGTTTGGGTTGTGATTTTGGCATAATTTGTTTTATGATTTTTAACAGTATTTTGAAGTATATTTTACTGCTATTTTGTATTTAAAAATTTTCTCAAAAAATAGTCCCAAAAATTACCCAAAAATCATAAAAATCGCCTCCGAACTGCCGCCGGTAAAGCTGCCAAAACTAGGCAGTTTTGGTGATTTTTCTTGCTATTTTTACTTATTTTTATGCTGTTTTTTATACATAAATATCACAAAAAACTCACCAAAAAATCGTTTAAAACCATTAAAAACTTACAGCAATCCGTGGCTCGTAAAATCCCAAACCACCGTCAATACTACCTCCGTTCTTCGTGTTCTTGGATATATTCAATCTGTTCTTAAATAATATAAATATATATTTAAAAATATAAAAGTAGCTATTATATCAATTCTATGCCCCGAAGGGTCACTTCAATCTATCACAGTCAACTCCGAGATTAAAAAAAATAATCATCATTCACAAACCATTCAATCAAACATGAATAAATGACGATCATAAAATCGGGATTAGAATGCTTGCAAAACAAAGTTAGTAACAGTTTTAAAACTATCTAATCCCGATAACTGAAAACAAAAAACAAAGCGGATCTAATACCAATTGTTGGAGGCAAAGCTGCTAAGATCATTGTTTTTACAAAGAATTATCTTAAAAAATTAATTGAACGGACAAACGCCAAAATAGACTCTATACAAAACTTTTGATGACGAACGATCAAAATAAAACAAGTGCATTCGAAATTAATTTAGAAGAATACCTTTTTATCGGTCAAATATTCAATTATGATTTGAATCAAAGTTGAAACTCCTGTCAAATCTTTTACTGTATTCGCTTATGTGATTCTCAGATATAGTGTGGCTATAATCCTCCGAGAACTCGTACCGGCAAAACCTGGATAGCTTTAGTCTTAAAAATAAGTTATGAAACTGGTTCAGCCTACCCGCATATTTATAGGGTTACAACAGGGATTTAGAAAATAATTATGAATAAAATTTTCAGTGGAACACAAACACGTATCAGCGGTTTTCGCAATTAAGTAAATTTCATAGCGGTAGCAGCGGTTTCTGCAATTCTCATAAATTACTGTATTACTGTTCACACTACTAAAAACTTATAATTGCACTCTAACTTATAATCTCAAAACCATATAAGATTGAGCTCATGTTATTAAATACTTACAATTTCTCCCCACGTTAAGATTTTCGATACACGCCAATTAAATTTAATTACTGACAATTTAATTTAATCGGTATCTTGATATTCCTGAAGCTATTTCTCTTAACTTATTTGATCGCCGGATAATTAAATCCACCTGCAGGGTTTGGCCCAGTCAAAATTTATAAGTTTCCTTAAGAGGGTATTGCCAATCCCGATCTTTCGGGACGTAGATTCCATCAATAATTAATATTTGCCATATAAATAATACCATTATCCAACTCACCAGGAATATAGATGCATATAAGATCACACACTCTAATGAATCAAAATAACGAATATTAAATATGTGTAAATTAATAATTATTTCAAGATTAAAAAGATAAGCACTATTTATAATAATCTTAGGATGTGAATTAATTTATATAGTCAGTATAAAATTAATTACTCCTAATGTCTCGTTCAATACACACAAAGTGTACTAGCACAGTGAGTCAGAACAATAGACGACGCTATTCTCTATTCTCCGTAACCAAGAAAGACATACTAAAACTCTATGCTACAGTCGTACCGATAGTATATCTATTTTCATCTAAACTATGAATATAAAATTTATATTCTGCAAGAACCTAAAGTTTAATCTTCTGTGTGCAAGCTGTACTCTACAAACCAGATTAAATACTATACAGAATATCAGACATCCATGCATAACATAGAAATGATATACATACATTACTCATAAAATAAAAAATTAATTTTATTAAAATAAAATGAAATACTAAAAATATAATTTTCAATATACCAACTGTAACAACAAAATTTTTGATACATTTAGTTTTTATGGGCTGTGTGCCCTAGTTTCACATACATCTTCATACATTTATTATGGTACATTTGGTTTTATGGGACTACGTGCCCCAGTTTACTGGTTATTAGGCCTGGGTGCCCTAGTTTCATATTTTGATGCATTATGTTATATTCTGATGCATTTGGGCATCCGTTCCATTTATTGTTTTATATATTCATTTGTTGCATGACTTTTCCTTATTTGCTGCTTAAATTCTTCTGGATGGATGATACAAGTCTCAAAACTTTCACGGATTACAGAAACTACAAACATAACATGCCCACCACTTTTGAACATAGTGGTCGCCATAATCCATAGTGGCGGTCGCCAAAAAACCCAAGAGACAAGTGGCAGTCGCTCAGTCAACAAAGTAACATCACTATACTATGTACTTTCATGATAGTGGCCCTATAGTCCAAGGTGGCGGTCGCCACTATAATTGTACCTTTTCTGAACTTTTGACGCCCAGTCCTCTCATGCTTTATAAATATAGCTTCTGAAGGTCCCCTATTTCCTGTCACCTCATCCAGATGGCTTCTTTCCATGGTCCACTCTCTGCATGGATTGAGAAGTTCTTCCATATCGAACGCCTGAACTTTGCCTCGTTTGGCATCAACTCCCTATTTTTCCTGAAGGCTGTAAGGACTGACGGACCGTTATTAAAAGCTGCTGCTTAGTTATAGGACCCACAAACCCATAACTTCTATTTCGGTTTAGAGGAGTTATGCCCTACTATGGAGGAACTTACAACTATTTTAGACCTGACTCTGCGGAGCTCTGTTGTTGTTCCCATTTTCTTTCTTTCGACTCGGTAACAGATAATACAACTCTATGGCCTATCTGGGATGGAAGCTTCTCTCTTGACATTTGACGATTGCCTTGACATTCTTTGGATTATTAAGAGGTTTCGTCCTTCTAGCGATCTCAACGACCTTAGCTTTTAGTTACGGCGTCGCTATACCCTGTGTTTCTACCTCCTTGCTCAGTACCTTTTTGTTCCTTCTGATGAACAAGTCCGCTGCGCACTAGTTGACATTGCGGGTCAAATGTGGTCGGGAAAAGAATTTGTCCTGCTAGTTTTGGCCGAGACGCTGATTGGCCTGGACGTTGTTCACCGCGGTGAGAGTACCACCTTTGCCGGTAGCCCATTTCTTCTTTAGGTAAACTCGATACCTTTCACACTGTCAGCTAAAAACATACTGCCCTTGATAGTTGCCTCCTACCTGCCTCTTCCACAAGTCTCTTCTCAGTCCTCATAACTTCCATTAAGTAGGTAGTGGTGAATCGTAAAGTGTATCTTCCTCCGTTGGAGTTCCTTCGTTGTGATCTCAACACCTTTATGGTATCACCTCCCACTTGCTTCTTCCACGAGTCTTCAACGATCAATTCATCCACTACCCGGGCCTTTGTTAGAGGCCTTCTGTCACACCCTCAAAGGGGTCCGTTTTATCCCAACTCAACCATGACGGGTGCATTCCTGCTAAATTGTACCCAAAATTCTTGTACGATCATATTTTGTCATATACTTTGATGTCTTCTGAGGTTTCCCTCTCGGCTCCCCAGCTAGTCCCCTTTTACCCCTTTATCTAGTTCAAGCTCGGGCTCCAAGGGCTCATCATCATATCCTCTAACTTTTGGGGTCACCCTCTCAGCTTCCTGGCCGGTCCCCTTCTATCCCTTCATCTAGTTCAGGTTCGGGCTTTAAGAGCTCATCATCATCTCCTCTATCCATCTCGTAATCCTCATAAGTCATCGGGGACTCCCTTCTAATCTGCTTTATTTCTTTGCACAACTTTCCTCTTACTGCTTTCTCTTACCTTTTAATCTCTACTGCAGATCTAGCTAATGAAAAAGGTGAACCTTATACAGAAATCTCACACGGATAGGTATAGTGCTGCAGCTCCCCTCTACCGCCCTTATTATCAGATATGTAGTACTGAGGTAGTTTGGCGGCAGTATCTCTCTTCTCTGACAGGCCCAAAAGTCACTTGGTAGTGTTCTTGGTGGCAGATCCCTACCATGACTTTGACCACCATGGATCACCCTGGCGTTCTACTGATTGGCTTACGACTGTCCACTTTTTATTATCCACACCGGATCATACAGTAGTTTGGTCGGAGCTAGATTATCTTCCACGGTGTCCGAGGTCGTTTATTTTTATCTTTACTACAGGCCCCATTTTTGGCACCATATCAAGAGGCTTGGCCATCTCCTTCACTGATGGAGATGCAGGAGTTGCAGTGTCCAGAGCTTTCTGATGAGTACAAGGCATGGTTGTTGCAAGATAGGAAAAAAAGAGACAAAGAAGAAGGAACACAGAAAACAAAGAGGAGAAAGACTTGAGGCATCCTACTTTGTTTCTAAGATTTCATAGCTTTTTTTGTTTTATTTAGAGTTTGGAACTTGTGTACCTACCTTTTATTTTCAAAACTTTGTACCCAATGCCGAAATGAAACAAACCACATTTATGTTGAAAAGATTCGAAGTTATCCAAAATTTTTCAATTTTTACAATTAAATGACTTTACTACCAAAATCCAAAAATAAATTTACATTGATTTTACTCGAATTCAAAGATAATTAAAATAAAAAAAGTGGTTGAACTTCTTAAAAGAAGCTGCCTACGTTTCTCAAGAAAGTGGAATTAGGTTATAACTATTAGAGTTGGTATACTGAAAATTATATTTTTAGTATTTAATTTTATTTTAATAAAATTAATTTTTTATTTTATGAGAATCTTTATAAATAATGTATGTGTATTATTTTTTTAATATTATGTATAGATGTTCGATATTTTATATAATATTTAATCGGGTGTGTAGAGTACGACTTGCACACAGAAGATCAGATTTTAAGTTCTTGCAGAATATAAGTTTTATGTTCACAGTTTAGATGGAAATGGACATACCATCGGTACAACTGTAACACAGAATTTTAGTAGGCTTATCTTAGTTACGAAAAATAGATAATAACGTCATTTATTCTTCTGACTTTTTGTGCTAGTACACTTTGTGTGTATTGAACAGGACATTTTGGATAATTAATTTTATACTAACTATATAAAGTAATTCACATATCAAGATTATTATGAATAGTGCTTATCCTCTTAATCTTGAAATAATTATTGATTTTTATATATTTTATATTCGTTGTTTTGATTCATTAGATGGTGCGATCTTATATGGTCAATATTCTCGGTGAGTTGGATAGCGGTATTATTTATATGGTGAATATTAATTATTGACGAAATTTATATCTCGAAAGATTGGGATTAACGATACCCCCTTAAGTAAGCTTATAAATTTTGATCGGGCCAAATCCTACAGGTGAATTTATTTATCCAGCGGTCAAATAAGTTAAGCAGAAAGGTTTAAGGAATATCAAGATACCGATTAAATTAAATTATTAATAATTAAATTTAATTGGCGGGTATCGAAAATCTTAACGTGGGGATAAATGGTAAGCATTTAATAATATGAGCTCAATGCTATATGGTCTTGAGATTATGGGTCAGAGTGCAATTATAGTTCTTTAGTGGTGTGAATTGTAATTCAGTATTTTATAGAAATTGGAGAAACTGCTGCTGATTTTCCGTAATTGCAGATACCGCTATGAGATTTTCTTAATTGCAGAAATCACTGATACGTGTCTGTGTTCCACTGGAAGTCTTACTCATAATTACTCCCGAAGTCCCTGCTGTAACCCTATATATATGTGGGTAGGCTGAACCAGTTTCATAACTTGTCTTCTAAGATTAAAGATGTTCTAGTTCTGTCAGTACGAGTTCTTGGAGGATTATAGCCAACACTATATCTGGGAAACGCATAAGAAAATACAGTAGAAAATCTGATAGGAACTTCAACTCGGATTCAAATCGTAGTTGAAGATTCGATTGGTAAAAAGGTATTCTTCTAATTTAACTTCAGATGCACGAGTTTTTATTTTGATCATTCGTCATCAAAAATTTTATCTGGAGCCTGTTTTGGAGTTTACCCGTCAAGTTAAATTTTTTTTTTCAGATAATCGTTTGCAAAAACAAAGATCTTAGTAGTCTTACCTCCAACAATTGGTTTTAGAGCCGTTTTATTTTTATTTTTGATTATCGGGATCGGATAGTTTTAGAACTGTTGCTAATTTTATTTTACGGACGTTCTTATCCCGATTTTATGATCGTCATTTATTTTTTATGTTTGATTGAATGGTGTGAATAATGATTATTTTTTTAATCACGGGAATTGATCGTGAAAGATTGAATGTGAGCTTTTGGGACATAGGATCGATGTAATAGTTAATTTTATTTTTTTAAATATCAGTTTAGATTATTTAAGAACAGGTTGAACATATCCAAGAATACGAAGAACGGAGGTAGCACCAGCGGTCGTTCAGGTTTTAACAGGCTACAGACCGCGATAAGTTTTTATTGGTTTTAAATGAATTTTTTGGTGATATTTTTGGCAGTATTTATGTATAAAAAATAGTATAAAAATAAGTTAGAAATATGAAGAAAAAATCACCAAAACAATCCAGTTTTGGCGGCTTTGCCAGCGGCAGTTCAGCGGCGATTTTTATGATTTCTTAGATCATTTTTGGAAAAATTTTTAAACATAAAATAACAATAAAACATATCTCAAAATACTATAAAAAAAAAAACTGGACTAAAATCACAACCCAAACAGGAGGCAAACAGGCCGGTGGTGGCAGCATCCGGTGGCAGCAGCTTCTAGGCAATTTTTTGGTAGTTTTTTTGGACTATTTTTGAACAGTTTTTTTCATAGAAAGAAATTACTTTTTGAGAGTTTTCTTTTGATATAAAGTACGTCAAAAATTGAGTTCAAAAAAGCCCTGAATAGTTAGCTGCACAGTGTTGTGGCGGGCAGCAGCGTTTTTTTTCAACAGATTTTTTGACAAAAAAATTTCATGTTTCAAGAGCATTGCAGTGATATAAAACATGTCAAAACGGAGTTTGGATGAGGTGGCAGGAGCTGCCTGAAGACGGTGACAAGGCGGCGCCGACTGGTGGTGGTATGGAAATTTCTCTCTCCCAGGGTTGCTTTGTGTTGATTTTCTGATTATACGAGACTGACATGATATATTATTATATATCAGATAATATTAGAAAAATTTGATGCAATCAGGATACTGAATCAAAGGCGAACATGGATTGAAATAATTGACTTTCTAAGAGAGACTGAAGCACTTCAGTATTTCACATTGATCATAAAATCAGGATATATGCATATGAT